>CAUYQG010176727.1:0-28734 GCA_963574415.1 Tarsius wallacei
TCCTTATCTTAGAATGGTAGTAAGAGTTCCTACCTCACAAATGTTAAGAAGCTTAAATGAGTTTCCTACATAAAAAAATTTTTAAGTAGTTCCTGGCATGAAGAATGTACTCAGTAAATATTAGCTATTGTTGTTGTTATTATTTACCAGTAATTTGACATTTTTTTGAAGAGCTCATGCTTTCTGTGGTTTTAACTGTCACTTAAAACTATTGTGTCTTAAACTTTTCATTTACTTATTCAAGTTATTACTTACCAACTGTGTGTACATTTCTAGGCACTGGGAAAACAATAGTGAACAAAACAAAAAAAAAATGTGTGTTCTTATGGAGCTTAAATCTAGTGGGGCAGTAAGGCAATAAGTAAAAGATGTAATATTCTGATGTGACAGATCTAATATTTTATGTATCTTGCCCTAACTTTTCATCTAGCCTTTAAAATATGAATCTTTATTTTGTTGAACTTTTATGGGATTTTCAGTGGTTTCCTAAAATTTGTAGCCTACTTGTATGGTTAATAGTAACTAGTTGATCTTCACAAATGGAGGGGGCTCTGTATTTTTGTTTTTTGTATTTTTTAAGAAGGTAGGATTTATTGAGAGAATAGACAAGCTCTCACAGTGGGAGGGGACCCAAAGGGGTTGCCCCGGCTCTGTTTTATATAACTAATTTTCTTCCCACAGTATATGGTGTACTTCTGGGCACATACTTTTTGTTCATTACATATGGTATTTAGTAAATAAGTTGTAGAATATTTCTGATTATTATATAGACCAGCCTTTCTCAGTCAAGTTGGCTAAGAGAATTAAGCCTTAATGCCCTAAGCCTAAGACATTCATTTTATTTAAGGAATTAACACCTCCCATACATCTATAATGGAACTGGTTAGGTCCTATCTTTGTGAGAATTGAGAAAGTAGTTACACCATTTTCTGTGTTCGGTGGTTCAGAAGAGGAATCCTGATTGAGAAAGGCTGATTTAGATATAGTATCACTGCTGTAAGAAAAACATGTTGGGCATGTTTCTTTTTTTAATACATGACCCTGAACACAGCTTGAGTAATTATACTTGGTACAAATAATTCACAGTTAATTTTTTTTTTAGGAATTTTAGTTTACTATTTATAATTTTAAATATTATTTTCATTGAATAAGCTGTATTGTCTTAATGTAATGGTCCTTACTGATTTTAAGAAAACTTTAAAAATGTTTATTTAGGGTATCAAGAAGAATTGTAAACAGATCGAATCTGCTAAATTATTGCCTGATACCCCTATTCAGTTCATACCTCCAAACACATTGAATCGTCGTAGCTTTACTAAGATCATGAAGAGACTGATTGAACTGCATCCAGAAGTCAGCAGGTAATAACTAAAATTATTTGTTAACTGATTTTAAACTTTTAATGTAAAAATATGATCTAATTCAATAACTTAACTATATTCAGAATGTGTTACTGTGGAAAGAACAGATGCTCATGTACATTTTTCTTTTGTATAGAGATCATATTATAGATGCTCTTCAGAAGGTGAGAATTAATCATAAAGGTTTCCTGACTGGCTTATCTATTAATACTATTGTGAAAATGACTTCATCTGCTCTAGAAAACTCTACTTCCAGTTAGGAATAAAAGAAGCAATAAAGAGGTAAAGCAATCATATTCTTTTATATTTAAATATTACTTTAAAATTTTAAGTTATTTTTTACCTAAAAAGAATAACATTAAATTAAAAATAATAATATAAAATTTAAAAACATAGTCTATCAGTTAACTATTAATGCAAAAAAACCAATTACCCCAAATTTGATTGGCTTAAACAACATTCATCATTTCACAGTTTGCAGGTTAGGATTCAGGAGTGCCTTAACTGGGTGGTTTTTAGCTTAGAGTCTTTCCTGTTGCAATTTGTTGGCATGGACTTTAGTCATTCAGAGGCTTAACTGAGACTGGAGGATCTGCTTTTAAGATGACTCATACGTTGTTGGTAAGAGGCCTCAATTCTTTACCAAGTCTCCATTTTTTTAATAACACATACTCACTTGGTGTCTGTTTCATGTTTTGGCGATTAACACAGTATTTCAAATTTTTTAGTTATATCTTATGGTTATCTGTAATCAGTGATCTTTGTTATTTTTGTTACAGTTTATGCAGGTCTTCACAAACTGCACCTATATAAGACAGCCAACTTAATAAATGTGTATGTTCTGACTGCTCCACTGACCGGCTGTTACCCTGTCTCTCCCTCTCTTTGGGCTTCCCAGTTCCCCTATCTCTCCCTCTCTTTGGGCTTTCCTGTTTCCCTATCTCTCCCTCTCTTTGGGCCTCCCTGTTCCCTGAGACACAACAATATTGATTGAAATTAGATCAATTGATATCCCTACAATGGCCTCTAAGTGATCAAGTGAAAGGAAGAGTCATATGTCTCACTTTAAATGAAAAGCTAGAAATGATTAAGCCTATTGAGGAAGGCATGTCAAAAGCTGAGATGGGGTCAAAATCTGGGCCTTTTGTGCTGGTTAGCCAAGTTGTGAGTGCGTAGGAAAAGTTATTGAAGGAAATTAAAAGTGCTACTCCAGTGAACACACAAATGATAGCAAAGCAAAATATCTTTATTGCTTTGTGGAGAAAGTTTTAGTGGTCTAGATAGAAGATCAAACCAGCTATACATTCCTTTAGACCAAAGCCCAATCCAGAGCAAGGACATCTCTTCAATTCTTTGAAGGCACTGAGTGAGGTGAGGAAGCTGCAGAAGAAATGTTTGAAGCTAACAGAGGTTAGTTCATGAAGTTGAAAGAAAGAAGCCATCTCCGGAATATAAAATTGCAATGTGAAGCAGCAAGTGCTAATGTAGAAGCTGCAGCAGATATCCAGAAGATTTAGCTAAGACAATTGATGAAGGTGACTACATTAAAAAACAGATTTTCAGTTTATAAGAAGATGGCATCTAAGGCTTTCACAACTAGAGAGGAAAAATCAATGCCTAGCTTTAAAGGTCAAGCTGGCTCTCTTGTTAGAAGGTAATACAACCAGTGAATTTCAATTGAAGCCAATGTTCATTTATCATTCTGAAAATCCTAGGCCCTTAGGAATTATGGTAAATGTATTCTGCTTGTGCTCTATAAATAGAACAACAAAGCCTGGGTGACAGCACATCTGTTGATAGCATGATTTACTGAATATTTTAAGCACACTGTTGAGACCTACTGCTCAGTAAAAAAGATTGCTTTCAAAATATTTCTGCTCACTGACAATGCAGCTAGTCACCCATGAACTCGAATGGAGATGTACAAGGAGATTAATGTTTTCGTGCCTGATAACACAACATCCATCATGCAACCCATGAATCAAGGAATAATTTTAACTTTCAAGTGTTATTTAAGAAAAAAATTTCATAAGGCTATAGCTGCTTCTCTGATGGATCTGGGCAAAGTAAATTGAGAACTTTCTGGAAAGTATTTGCCATTCTAGATGCCATTAAGAATATTCATAATTCATGGGAGGAGTTATGTAAAAATATCAGCATTCACAGGAGTTTGAAAGAAGTTGATTCCAACCCATGGATGACTTTGAGGAATTCAGGACTGCAATGGAGGAAGTAACTACAAATGTAGAAATAACAAAACAGAAATAGAAGTGGAGTCTGAAGATGTGACTGAATTGTTGCAATCTCATGATAAAACTTGAATGGATAAGAAGTTGCTTCTTGTGGATGAGCAAAGAAAGTGGTTTCTTGAGATGGAATTTTACTGCTAGTGAAGATGCCATGAGCATTGTTGAAATTATAACAAAGATTTTGGAAAATCGCATAAACTTAACGTGATAAAGCAATGACAGGGTCTGAGAGGATTGATTTCGATTTTTAAAAATTCTACTGTTAGTAAAAATGCTATCAAATAGCATTGCATGCTGCCGAGAAATCTTTTGTGAAAGGAAGAGCCAGTCTATATGACAGACTTCATTTTGCCTTATTTTTTAAAATTGCCGTCACCATCCCAACCTTTAGCAGCCACCACCCTGATCAGTCAACAGCTATCAAATTAAAACAAGTTCCTCCACCAGCAAAAAGATTATAATTATCTGAAGGCTCAGATGATCATTAGCATTTTTAGCAGAAAGGTATTTTTTAAATTAAGATAGATGCATTTTTTAAGGCAACATGCTATTGCACACTTAAACATAATGTAAACATAACTTTTAAATGCACTAGGAAACCAAAAAGTCATGTGATTCACTTTAGTGTGATATTCACTTTTATAGCAATGGTCTGGAAGTAAGCCTACAATATCTCCAAGACTATACCTGTATGAGAAATTCTAATAGCTATGTAACTGGAGTTCTCACAAAAAAGGAGAGGAGAGAGAAAATAGAGCAGATACAATATTTGAAAAAAATTATGGCTAAAATACTTTGAAAATGATGACAATTTCAAGACACAAATTCAATAAAACTCTTTTCAGATCCTGAGCAGGAAAAATGAGACCCAAATACATGAAAGAAAAACTGCTTGAAAAATCAAAGTCAGAAAGGAAATTTACAAAGCAACTGGAGGGAAAGTTTACCTTCAAAGTGCAACAATTAGACTGACAGTTGATTCTTAACAGAAGCCGTCAAATAATTCTACAAACCTAGCCAGGAAAAGAGCCTTCAAGAATAAATGTAAAGTAGATAACTTTCATGTAAAAACAAAGATAAGGTTTTACTTTAGAAGAGGACTCACCCTAAAGAAAATATTAGAGTGTTCTCTGGGTAAAAAGTTATTTGAAATGAAAGGTTAACTGGGTACAGTGGCTCACACCTATAATCCCAGCATTTGGGAGGCCGAGGCAAGAGGTTTGCCTGAGCCCACGGGTTCGAGACCAGCCTGGGCAACTTGGTGAGACCTCATCTCTACAATAAATCAAAAAATTAGCTGGGCATGGTGGCGCATGCCTGTAGTTCCAGCTACTTGAAAGGCTTGTCTGAGCCCAGTAGATCAAGGCTGCAGTGGCCGTGAGCGTGCCACTGCACTCTAGCCTGGGTGACAGAATAAGACTCCAACTCAAAAAAAACAAGCGATAGGTTAGAGGTGCAGGAGGAACGAAAATAAAAAGAATAATTATGTGGTATATCTCAGTGTATAAGGTTAGAATAATTGTGTTTTATAGGGTCTAATTAAAATACATGACAATACTAGTGCTTAAGTTGAGAAGGAATTAAACACTTATTATTCTAAGCACCTTGCAGTTTGGGAAGAGAGTAAAGTGTCCTATGTTGGGGATCCCCAAGAGAATCCTAAGCTCAGTTATTTGCTACAAGGACTCACATGACTCAGTGTATAGTTGTATTAGTGGATATGATTTATTACAGCAGCCAAATACAAGGCAAAATCAGCAAAGGGAAAACAAGCTTCTAAAGAGTCCTTTCCCAGTGGAGACACACAGGATGTGCTTAATTCCTTCAGTAGTGAATTGTGACAACATCTATGAAATGTTGACTACCAGGGAAGCTTATTAAAGACTCACTGCCCAAAGATTTTATTGGGAGTTTGTTATGTAGGTACCTTCTACCTAGCACCTACCAAAGGTCTTTGTAAGGGTAGTAATCTCAGGCCTGCAATGTTAACTCTCTTTTTTACATATGTGCCGGTTGATATCAAACTTTGATAAGCAAAGAATGCATTTTGTATGTCTGGAGACAACTACTAAAAGAACAGTTTTAAAAAGCATATAAAAGATGAAGTTGGACCTTTACTTTACCCTATATTTAAAAATTAGGCTGGGTGCAGTGGCTCAAGCCCGTAATCCCAGCACTTTGGGAGACCAAGGCGAGAGGATTGCCTGAGCCCAGGTTTGAGACCAGCCTGGGTAACATGGTGAGATCTCATCTCTACAATAAATCAAAAAATTAGCCAGGTGTGGTAGTGCATGCCTGTAGTTCAGCTACTTGGAAGGCTGAGGCGGGAGGATCGTCGGAACCCAGCAGGTTGACGCTGGGTTTTCAGTGAGTGTGCCACTGCGCTCCAGCCTGGGCGATGGAGTAAGACTCCAACTCAAAAAAAAAAAAAAATGGGCTCAAAGACATACACATAAGTGCGAAAATTATAAAACTCATAGAAGAAAACAGTGGAAAACCTTCATAGCATTGGGTTTTGCAGTGGTTTCTTGGATATGACACCCAAAGCACAGGCAACAAAGGAAAAGATAAATAAGATCTTTTTTTTTTGAGTTGGAGTCTCACACTGTCGCTCAGACTGGAGTGCAGTGACCACTCCCGGCCACCACAGCCTCGACCTGCTGGGCTCCTGCGATCCTTCTGCCTCAGCCTTCCAAGTAGCTGGAACTATAGGCGCACGCTACCACGCCTGGCTAATTTTTTATTTTATTGTAGAGATGAGGTCTGGCCAAATTCCCCAGGTGGGTCTCGAACCCGCAGACTCAGGCAATCCACTCACCTTGGCCTCCCAAAGCACAGGATTACAGACTGAGCCACCTAGCCCGGCTTGATAAATAAGATCTTGTCAAAATCAAAAACTTTGAAGATCGAAAGGCACTATCAATAGAATGAAAAGGCAGCCCACAGGATGAGAAAATATTTTCAAATCTCATATCTGATAAGAGTAACCCTTCAGAATATATAAGAATTTACAACTCGACAACAACAAAACACAACTCAAGTAAAAAAATGGGCAAAGGATTTGAATAGACGTTTTCCCAAGGAATATATACAAATGGCCAACAAGCAAATTAAAAACTGTTCAGCCTCACTAATTATTAGAGAAATGCAATCACAACCACAATGAGATACTGCTTCATACTGGTTAGGATGGCTGTTATCAAAAAAAACTAAACAAAAACAGAAAATAACAAGTTTTGGTAAGGATGTAGAGAAATCTGTTGTCCATTGCTGATGGGAATGTAAAAAAAGCACCATCATTTTGGAAAATGGTATAGCAGTACTTAAAAACATTAACCATAGAATTACCATATAATCTAGTAGTTCCAGTTCTGAGTGTATACCCAAAAGAAGTGAAAGCAAAAACTCAAACAGGTACTCATGCACTCATGTTCATAGAAGCGATATTCACAATAGATAAAATGTGTAAGCAACCCAAGTATCCATTGACAGATGAATGAATCAAAAAATATGGTATATGTGTCTAATGAAGTATTATTCAACTTTGAAAAGTAGTGAAATTCTGACCCATGTTACAACATAGACGAACTTTGAGAACATTACCCAAAGTGAAACAAGCCAGTCACAAAAGGACAAATAAGGATGATTCTACTTATATAACTGGAAAAGTCAGATTCATAGTAACAAAGTATTAATGGTGTTTGTCAGGGGCTGGGAGGAGAGAATGGACACTTAATGTTTAATGGGTACAGAGCTTGGGAAGATGAAAAAGTTCAGCTAGGCACAGTGGCTCAAGTCTGCAATCCCAGCACTTTGGGAGGCCAAGGTAAGAGGATTGCCTGAGCCCATGGGTTCGAGACCAGCCTGGGCAACTTGTTGAAACCTCATCTCTACAATAAATCAAAAAGTTAGCTGGGTGTGGTGACATGGGCCTGTAGTTCCAGCTGCTTGGAAGGCTGAGGTGGAAGGCAGGTCAAGGCTGTGGTGGCTGGGAGGGTGCCACTGTATTCTATCCTGGACGACAGAGTGAGACTACGACTCAAAAAAAAAAAAAAGTTCAGAAGATTGATGGTAGTGATAGCTGCATAACATTGTGAACTGAACACTTCAAAATGGAAATTTTATGTATATTTTACATGTACATAAAGAAGAAAAAGCATATGATTCTCATGCTAGTATAGGAAGAGGAGATGGGGTAATAAATAATATAAAGGTAGGCAATAAAGGAAAGTAAAAGGACACAGGACAGTCAGGATAAATAGGAATTACTTAGTAAGATGATGAAAACCCAGTTATTTCAGTAAATATAACTATAAATGTAAACAAAGTGTTACTATAAAAGACTAAGATTGTCAGATTGAATTTTAAAAAACCAACACTATATAGTGTCTTCAGAGATATGTCTTAAAAAATGCTGTAATATCAAAAATAAAAGCATGAAAAAAGAAATAATCATGCTATATTAATACTAGACAAAGTAGACCGTAAGGCAATAAAATTATTGAAAGAGAAATACTCAGTTTACCAGGAATAACAAATTCAAACTTGTATTCATTTATAAAATACCTTCAAAATATATAATCACATATTTTCAAAGCTACCAAAGAGCAGTGGGCAAGTCTACAATTATAATGTAGGATTTTTAACATACCTCTCTAAATGATAGAAGCAGCAGACAAAAAATCAGTAATGATATATAACATTTGAGCTATCCAACTTGACTTATTGCACATATATAGTACATAAAGACACAACTGTAAAATATAGTCTCTTTAGGTCAACTGAAATACTTACAAAGTTTAACCGTATACTGTACCATAAAATAATTCTCAGTAAATACCAAAGGACTGAGGGAAAAAAGTGTTTTCAGAGTGTAATGTAAATAACCTAGAAATTAGTAAGAAAAAGATAAAAGAAATCTCCATGTTTAGAAATACATAACAATATAACCAGTAGTGAAGTCAAAATGAAAATCAGAACAAGTTTCAAACAATGATAATGAAAATGCTCCACATCAGGACTTGTAGGATGCAGTTAGAGCTATGCTAATTGAAGTGGATAGTTTTAAATGCATGTGTCATAAAGACAAATGACCGAAAATTAATGAGCAAAGTATATAACTCAAGAAGAGGGGCAGGGGTGGGGAATGAGAAAAGTAATGACCCAAAGGAAGTATAAGAAAAGAAATACTATTTCTTGGCCTTTTTGCTAAGATCAAATGAAGAAAAGAAATATTGAAGTGTGGAAACTATATGAACTAAAAATATACAATAAGAAGGATCAACAAATTCAAAAGTTGATTCTTTAAGAATTGTAATAAAGTGGGCCGGGCACAGTGGCTCAGCCTGTAATTCCAGCACTTTGGGAGGCTGAGGCGAGAGGATTGCCTGAGCCTGGGGTTTTGAGACCAGCCTGGGCAACTTGGTGAGACCTCGTCTTTACAGTAAATCACAAAAACTAGCCGGGAGTGGTGGCATGCGTCTGTAGTTCCAGCTACTTTGAAGACTGAGGCAGAAGGATTGCCTAAGTCCAGCAGGTTGAGGCTGCAGTGGCTGTGTGTGTGCCACTGCACTCCAGCTTGAGTAATAAGAGTGAGACTCCAACTCAAAAGAAATACTATAAAGTGGATTTTTATATTTTATTTTGGTACATACAAATGTATTACTAAGTAATATGTGATGACAATGATTAAGACAATAAATGAAAGGGCACAAATAGGAGATACAAAAATATTACTAGTCTTGCATTTATTAGAGAAATTACATTATAAATAAAACCCCACAAAATAAAATCCAGGCACAGAAAGGCTATATTGATGTTCTCCCAAACACTTCAGAAAGAAAAAATTTCAGTCCTAAAATCTTCTAGAGAAATCAGCAGTCTTGACACCAACATTAGACAAAGACATTACAAGAAACAAAATGATAGGCCAGTCTTATGAATATGGATGCAACCATTCCTAAACAAAATATTAGCAAACAATTCAATAGTTTATGAAAAGAGTAATATGATCCTTTTGTAGTTCATCAGCATGATGATTGGGTGAGATCTGCCACCCTCAAACCTTGTTAAAACATCAGCACATTACCTGTCTGACATAAAAAAAACAAAATTACATTATGGTCAAATTGACTTTACTCCGGGAATACAAGATTGGCTTTATATTTGAAAATCAATATGATTTACCCTACAGGTAGGATAAAGGAAAAAAATTCATCCGATTACTTAAATAGATTCAGAAGTAGTGATAAAATTCACCACCATAGATAATAAATTCTTAAACTAGAATAGAAAGAAGGACACTTCCTTAATTTGACAGTGAGAAGTCTCAGAGTCTGAAATTTTATTGTACTTGCCAACTAACAGGTAAACTTGTCATACTTTTACTGATGCTGGCAAAAGACATGAGACTCTTGAATCAGAGACAAAGGACACATTTTTCACACAACAATAGCCCTAATATGATTTTCATTTCCTCATTTCTTAGGCCTTAGTTTCCACAGTACAATACAATGAGGGCAAGGGAATACTTGCACGTATAGTGACATTACAGGAGAAGAATCCCCAAGCTTAGGGAACACAAATATTTTTGTAATAGGCAGCAGACAAAGCTGCCAGACCTTTGTCATGGAAGAGGACATTATCTTTATTATCCTAAACAGCAAATAAACTTGCCCTTCATTTCAGAGGGAGATGCTTTCTTTGTCTTCCAGGATTTTTCGCTGCATATTCTTGAAAGGATGGTACAGAACAAATGTCATCAATGTCTCCAGTAGTAAAATATGCAGAAATGTAAAAGACCTATACAGAATTGTTGAAAGCGTTCCTCTTAAGAATGGAAACTGAGCATGGGTATATTTATTATCTAAATTGTATTAAAGATTCAAACTAGTATGATAGGGGAGAAAAAGAAATAAAAGCTGTATGTATCTGAATAGAAGAAATACAACTTTTCTTATCCCTAGGTTAATCGATTCTGTACATAGAGAATTCCAAAGATTTTATGCTTAAAATAGAATTAAAAAGGATTGCTAGATACAATGATAGTACACAAAGATTAACTGCAGTTCTATACACTTTCCATGAAGTTAGAAAACTGAACTTTTAAAATTAGATATTCATAATACCATTAAAAATATCGAATGCCTAGGAATATATTTAGCAAAATATATTAAAGACTTTTATCTGGAAACTATAAAATATTAAGAGAAATTTAAAAAATAAATTGAGGGATATATTATCTGTATGGATTAAAACGCTTAATAGTATAAAGATATCTCTTCTCCCTATCCTATTCGATCCATTCGGATGCCATCCTAATAACATTCCACAAGGATATTTTTATGGAACTTGGCTAGTAGATTCTCAAAGTTATATTAAAATGTAAAAGGTCACAAATAGCCAAAACTGTTTTAAGAAAAATAGTCTGGTTTTATGTTAAGTTTGTTATAAAATGATAGTATGATATTGCTGCAGGGATAGACAAACAGATCGACAGAATAGAAAATAGAATCCCAAAATAATTCCATGAATATATATTCACACAATTAGGATTAAGAGGCAATGCAGAGCAATAAGGAATGGAACAATCTTCTCAATAAGTGATACTTCATTAAATTAGATATCCCTATTTAAAAATTCTCATATCATATTGGTAAGCATTCTGATACATGTACCAATGTACAGCCAATGCAAATGCAAGGAAATTCATCAATGTCTATCAAAATAATATATGTATTTATTCTTTGACCCAGAAATCCCACTTCACCAGTCTATCTCAGAGATACACAGGCAAATATAAAATGTCTTTTGTGGCATTGTAATTGTAAAAGATTGGAAACATCTACACATATGATATTTATGTGTATGATAAGTGAGTTTTATGAATATGATCTGTTTAGTAGTAGAGTATACTGATAACCGATTATGTACTTTTCTGGAATATTGGGTTTAGCATAATCAACTTATTTATTTATGATTTCTCCCTTTTCTTGACCCTATAGAATTTCCTTGGAAAGCATCCTTCCTTCAGAGAATGTTCTACAGCACTTAGAAAAAAGTTGTGGTAATAGAAAAATGATGTAATTAAATAGGCTATGTAAATGGACTTAGCTATTAAAATATTTTACTTTATCGTCCTCTTTAAAATCTAGCAACTGTTGTCTCTACAATATTTAGGTCTTCTGTATATATGTAAAATTAAAATATAATTTTAATATGTTTATAAACTTTATTTCAAACTTGTGACTTTACCTACCTATTTTGGATTAGGAAAAATGGTCTTGTTTGTTTAAAAAAACTTTATTAAGTCAATTTTTAAAAATATTGACTAGAGATCTGTTGTATCAGCATTTGTGAAGTGATTTTCATACATTAAAAAAAGTAAGCTGAAGTTTATATCCTAGTTCCAGTTTTCAGTTGTCTTAAGACTCTTAACATTGGGCCATCAGATAACATATAAGTAAACTGTATCTATAGATATACATTTTGAAACATGTATGTTTTTAAGCTTCTGATTACTACTGATAAATTTGGTGTATTTTTTATGGCCTACGCAATTACTACTGTGATACATTTGGTGTATTTTTTATGACCTACGTATATAACATTCAGGTATATCTGTTTTTACTGGTAAGGGTGAGCCCATGCGTGCTTTGGTAAAATACTTAAATGGTCACCATATTGTCTGCATTTGTTTTATAATAAGTTCTGTTTGTATTAGGTTAGAATAAAAATTGAAACACTTTTCGAAGGCTAATTTTATGCCTTATATGATGGTATATAGAATCTAAGTTTTTTTAATTGCTTACTTTTTAAAAGCAACATACTGTTTAAATTTGCATTTTCACTAATAGTAAGATTAACATTTAAGTATTCTTTTTCTTCAAATGTTTAAAATGTTTGGAGTATCCAATACTTAGTTGGAGTCACTTTATTAAAAATTATTCATTTAACATTTAGGTTTGATGTATTTATATTTAATAAAGGCCTCTAATCTGCCAATTTAAAACTTTCTACAAGTTCAGTGGCATTTTCCAAGTGTAATACTGCCAGGGTTAATGTGGAATGTTCATGGATAGTAAGGCAATATATATGAAACTACTGGATTTCATAATTTTCCTATTGGATTTTTGAGAAATGGTTTTATTTCATATATTAATTTGTCTCTAGTTATTACCAGATCCATCCCCAAATGTCCACCAGGAGTCAGGTTCTAGAAAGTAAAAATAATAATAATTTAAAAGGACCATATTTAATGAAACTTGAGGATCATTGCTTTTGGGCATGCATCAAATAAATAGAATCTTAAAATTATAGGGTTTTTTTCTATATGCTAAATTATATGGTTGGTTATTTATATTAAAAGGCTACATTTGGAGTTAGTACTAAATAAAGTTGCAACATGAAATGGACACCATTTTTGACATACTAGCAGAAGTAAGCATGTCTTTAACCATGTGTTTCTCAAAGGAATGATGAAGGTGGAATTCCTTTTAGAATACATAGAGACAACATTTTTCTGCATTTGATTTGAGGAAAATATAGAAGGGGTAATTTGAAATTACATATTTCAGGTTTTTTTAAATAAAGAAGTTATCTCCAGAAATTAAAGAAGGGCCTTCAGCCGTGACCAGTACATTGATAGCTGTTATTAAGCTTCCCTAGTTAAATTTAGAAACTAGAGTTAGCTGGGCTCGGTGGCTCAGCCTGTAATCCTGCGTCTTTGGGAGGCTGAGGTGAGTGGATTGCCTGAGCCCGCGGGTTCGAGACCTGCCTGGGCAACTTGGCGAGACCTCATCTCTACAATAAATAAAAAAAATCAGCCAGGCGTGGTAGCGCGCGCCTGTAATTCCAGCTACTCGGAAGGCTGAGGCGGAAGGATTGCCTGAGCCCAGCAGGTCGAGGCTGCAGTGGCCGGGAGCGGCCACTGCACTCCAGTCTGGGCGACAGTGAGACTCCAACTCAAAAAAAAAAAAAGAAACTAGAGTTATTCTTCATGAATCTTTTGGAGCCTCAAGTGGGAAATCATTACTTATCTTGTAGAATTTTTAAATACTCATCAAATTGTCCAAGTTTCCAAATACCTTTACTAGCAACATTTCATATAGTTTTAGCACACCTACATTATTGCCCAAAATTACTTTTCTTTGATATTGTAGTATTAGGATACCAAAGAGCACTTAGCTATGTCAAATAGAATATATATATATATATAATTATGTTGGGAGATAACTAGAGATCTAGAATGTTGTAAGTACCATAGGTATTTCAGACTATCAACAAAAAGGTGAGACTAAAAATTCCCAATTGGCTCTGCCTGATGCCAGTGTTAATTCTGGACAAAGGAGGTAATGTGTGGCTGAGAAGCTCAGTGCAACAGATGGTTTCTTCTTAAAGAAATGGTTGTCACCTGATCATCTGGATATATATTGACTTTTCTTTTTCACTATTGACCATTGTTACTTATTATCAAATACATATATGGCACATAGTAGTAAAATGTTTAATATTTGGGCAGAACAGTGGCTTTCAAAGATGTCTTGTCATCATCACTGGAACTTGCAGGTATGTCTTAACATAGGTAAAAGGGAGTTAGAGTTGTAGACCCAAGTAAGACTGTTAATCAGCTGATTTGAGGAATGGGAGATTATCGTGGATTATCTAGCTGCTGGGCTCAGTCTAATTACTGAGTTGTTAAAAGTGGTAGAAGAGGCAGAAGAGAGATCCAGAGAAATGGCATTGGGAGAACTTGACCCACTTACTGGCTTTGAAGAATATAGGGGCCAGGAGACAAGGAATGTAGATGGCCTCCAGAAACTGGAAAAGACAAGGAAACAGATACTTTCTAAACCCACGAGAAGGAATGCACTTTTGCTAATACTGCAATCTAGTGAGACCTGTATCAGACTTCTGACTTCCAGGAGTATAAGATTAATTTGTATTTATGCCACCAACTTTATGGTAATGTGTTGTTACATTAGCAATAGAAAACTAAAACAGTCTTAATTGTTATCTCTAGAAAACTATCAGGAGCAATCTAAGATTGTTTCAAGGTTCTGTGTATCTTTGCCTGAATTTTGACTCTTGGGGAAAAAAAGTTATGTTTGAGCTATGAATGTTATATAAATTCCAAGTTACTAGTATTTACATAGAACTTATACCTTAATAACCATGATAGTTACAGTAATGGTCTCCTAACATGACAGACAATGTCTTTATTATGTATTATGGACATTGACTACTATAAATGATTTTTTTTGTTTGTTTGTTTTTGAGTAGGAGTCTCACTCTGTCACCCAGGCTGGGGTGCTGTGGCATGCTCAAAGCCACCCCAGCATCAACCTGCTGGGCTCTGGCAATCCTTCCACTTCAGCTTTCCAAGTAGTCAGAATTACATGTGCATGCTACCACGCCCAGCTAATTTTTTTATTTATTGTAGAGATGTGGTCTCGCCAAGTTGTCCGAGCCAGTCTTGAACCGTGGACTCAGGCAATCTACTTGCCTCGGCCTTCCAAAGTGCTGGGATTACAGGCTGAGCCACCAAGCCTGGCCTATAAATGACTTTTGCCAACAGTCAAACTTCTGTTTCATTTTTAATAGTCTGGTTAAAAATGCAGGCTCTGGAGTGTTTTTTAGAGTAAAGATTTACTGCCCACACAGGAACAGAGTAAAACATTTACTCGTGTTTGTCACAATGTAAGAGTGTTTGATCAGGTTTTGCTGCTGCTGTCATCTAGCAGTGTGTAATTATGCATCTTTTTGTTAGCAACTTTACCCTGATTTTGTGGTTTTACTTCATTCTACTTTATTTTTCTCTTCTGTGAAATGTCCATAACCTGCCTCAGTATTTCTTAGAATAAGACAGGCCATAGGTCAGTATGTTAGTCAAGGGACATTTCTTGTGCCAAAGCACAAGAAAATGAAGATTAACTTACATAATTAAAAACTCCAGAAATGATTCAGGTATGGCTGGATCTGCCAGGTATGGCCGTGGCCCATAACCACCATCACAGCTGGCTTTCTCCCACAAACACCCCTGGCTGGTTAGGGGCCAACATTTCAGCTCACCACGAGGGATACAATACCTCAGCTTTGGAAAAAGGCTGATCCCAAACCCCAGCTAACAGCACTTTCCAAGCCACTCTGGTCATCCAAGATACATTGAGCCAGTGCAGGTACCCAGCACCAGACTACCACAGCTGGTAATTGGGACACACATCCCACCAAGGTGACATATAGCCGAAGGAACTCTACATTGCTTATGTCAGCGCCTGCCACTGCCAACCTCAAATAAGAGTCTACTTAAATAAGAAGGAGCCAGAAAAATGATACGAAAAAATAGTTCTCTGACACCCCAAAAGACCACTCCAACTCTTTATCAATGAATCCTAACTAAAATGAAGCTTTTGGAATCCCAGACATAGAATTCAAAGCGTGGATTATAAAATTGATCGATGAGCTTCAGGAGAAAATTGAAAACCAACATAAAGATATAACAATTCAAGCCAGGCTCGGTGGCTCAGCCTGTAATCCCGCACTTTGGGAGGCTGAGGTGAGTGGATTGCCTGAGACCGCGGGTTCAAGACCCGCCTGGGCAACTTGGCAAGATCTCATCTCTACAATAAATCAAAAAATCAGCCGGGTGTGGTAGCGCATGCCTGTAATTTTGGCTACTCAGAAGGCTGAGGCGTAAGGATCGCCGGAGCCCAGCAGGTCAAGGCTGCGGTGGCCGGGAGCAGCCACTGCACTCCAGTCTGGGTGACAGAGTGAGACTCCAACTCAAAAAAAAAAAAAAAAAAAGATATAACAATTCTGTTTTAATTGGAGTCCCAGTCATTCATGCTTGAGTGCAGTCACATGATCACAGTTACCACAGTCTCAACCTTCTGGGTTCAGATAATCTTTCTGCTTCAGCCTTCCAAGTAGCTGAAACTACAGGCATGCACCACCATGGCTGGCTAATTTTTTAATTTTTATTTTTATGGAGATGAGGTCTCACCAAGTTGCCCAAGCTGCTCTCGAACCCCTGGGCTCAGGCAATCCTCTCTTTGCCACCTCCCAAAGTGCTGGGGTTACGGACATGTGCCCCTGTGCTCAACTCAACATAAAGACATTTTTAAAACTTCAGGACAAAAAGAATTCTCCAAAGAGATAGACACCTTTAAAAATAAAGTTGAAATTCTGGAAATGAAAGAATCATTTAGAGAAGTACAAAATGTGGTGGAAGTTTTTAATAGTAGACTAAAGCAAAAGAAAGGATCTCAGAATATGAAGACAAGTCTTTTGAATTAATTAAATCAGACAACACAAAAAATAAGAGACCAGAACAAAGTCTCCAAGAATTGTGGGATTATGCACACACACAAAAAAGTTCAAATCTAAGAATCATAGGTGCTCCTGAGGAAAAAGAAAGCAATATGTTTGGAAACCGATTTGAGGGAATAATGGAGGAAAATTTCCCCAGCCTTGCCAGATATCTAAACATTCAGCCCAAAGAATCTCCAGAAGGGCTGGATGCGGTGACTCAAGCCTATAATCCCAGCACTTTGGGAGGCTGAGACAAGAGGATTGCCTGAACCCACGGGTTCAAGACCAGCCTGGGCAACATGATAAGACCTCGTCTCTATAATAAATTAAAAATTTAACTGGGTGTGGTAGCACACACCTGTAGTTCCAGCTACTTGGAAGGCTGAAGTAGAAGGATCACCTGAACCCAGCAGGTCGAAGCTGTGGTGGCCGGAAGCATGCCACTGCACTCCAGCCTGGGCAACAGAGTGAGACTCCAACTCAGAAAAAAAAGAATCTCCAGAAGGTTCATTGCAAAAAGGTCATCCCCAAGGCATATAGTCATCCAGTTGTGCAGTTAATGTGAAGAAAAGTACTTCAAGAGTAGTGAGACAAAAGCATTAAATAGTTTGCAAAGGGAAATCTATCAGAATAACAGCAGACTTCTCAGAAGAAACCCTATAAGCCAGAAGGGATTGGGGCCTTCAGCCTCAAACAGAATAACATTCAGCCACAGCTTTTGTATTCCACAAAACTAAGTTTCATAAATGAAGGTGAAATAAAGTTTTTCCCAGAGAAGCAAATGCTGAGAATTTGTCACCACTAGACCAGCTCTTCAAGAGAGACTCTAAGGAGTTCTAAATACTAAAAAGGTCAAAATACACCAGTAGAAAAATGCTGGGAACCATAAAGCTCACAGGCCTTATGGAACACCAGTACAATAAAATAAGGCAACCAGATAGCAACCAGAATGATGAATGAAGTAGAACCTTACATATCATTATCAACTCTGAACGTAAATAGTCTCAGTGCCCCATTTAAAAAATGTAGGCTGACAGAAATGGATTTTTTAAAAAACAACCCAAATATCTGCCTTCAAGAGACTCGCTGCCTTCAGGAGACCCACTTAACTTACAAAGACTTATAGACTCAAGATAAAGGGGTGGGGGAAAATATTCCACACAAATGGAAACCAAGAGTAGCCATTCTCATATCAGATAAAACACTCAAAATTACCAACAGTAAAAACAAATATGGTTATTATAAATGGATTAATCCAACAAGAAGACAACAATTTCAGATATATATGTACCTAACACCAAAGCCCCCAGCTTTAAAAAATGAATTCTACTAGACCTAAAAAAGAGACCAGCAATACAATAATAGTGGGAGACTTAAGCACTCTACTTTACAGCACTAGACTGATCATCAAGGCAGAAAGTCAACAAGGAAATATAGGAGTTAAAGTGGACTCTAGAGCAAATGTAACCAACAGACATCCCCAGAACAGAATATACTTTTTTCTCATCAGCACCTGGAACATTCTCCAAAAGAGACCATATGCTAGGCCACAAATCATGTCTCAATTTTTTAGAAAATGAAATATCGAGCACCTTTTCAGACCACAGTGAAATAAAACTAAAAATTTCAAGAAGAACTCACAAAATCTAACAAAAACTAGGAAATTAAACAATCTGCTCCTGAATGATCCTTGGTACAACAGTGAAATCAAGATGGAAATTTAAAAACTCCTCAAGACGAATAACAACAATGACACCAGTTATCAATATTGGGGCACAGCCAAATTGTGTGCTCAGAGGAAAATTTATAGCACATAGGGCCTACATTAATAAGACTGAAAGATTGTATATCAACAGTCTAACATCACATCTCAAGGAACTAGAAAAACATGAGCAAACCAAACCCAAAGCTAGCAGAATAAAAGAAGTAACGAAGATCAGAGCAGAACTAAATGAAATTGAAATTTTAAAACGTACAAAAGATCAATGAAGCAAAAATTTGGTTCTTTGAAAAGATAAAATTGATAGATTTCTAGCTAGATTCAGGAACAAAGGAGATTCAAATTAGCTCAATCAGAAATGAAAATGGAGACATTACAACTGATACAATGGAAATTCAAAAGATCATCTGATACTGTTATGAACAGCTCTATGCAAACTACAATCTAGAGGAAATGGGTACATTCTTGGAAACATACAAACCCTCCCAACCTTGAATCAGAAACATTACAAAAATACCACGAGAAGTTCATTTAAGCTCTTCACTTCCCCTAGTATTAACTTATATAACCATAGTAAAATTACCAAAAACAGACCCATAATGAGTTGCAAGACTGAAACAATAGTTAGAAGTCTCCTACCCAAAAAAGAAAAAAAAGTCCAGGACCTGATGGACTCAGCCGAATGCTACCAGACCTTCAAAGAAGAACTGGTATCAACGTTCCTGAAGCTATTCCATAAGACTGAAGATGAAAGAATCCTCTGTAACCCAAAGCCAGAAAAAGACACAACAACAAAAAACTACATACTAATATACCTTATGAATGTCAATGTGAAAGTCCTCAGCAAAATATTAGCATACTGAATTCAGCATATTAAAAAATATACACCACAGCCAAGTGGGTTGTATTCCAGCGATCAAAGGATGGTTTGACATGCAAGTTAACAAATATCCACTTCATAAGCAATTAAAAGTTATATGATCATTTTGATAGATGCAGAAAAAACGTTTGATAAAATCCAGCATCCCTTCATGATAAAAACCCTCAGCAAAATAGAAGGAACATTCCTCAAAATAATAAAAGCTATGTATGGCAAAGCCACAGCCAGTGTCATCTTGAACAGAGGAAAGTTAAACATTCCTAGCCAGGCGTGATGACTCAAGCCTTGTAATCCCAGCACTTTGGGAGGCCGAGGCAAGAGAATTGTCTGAGTCCAGGGGTTCGAGACCAGCCGGCAATTTGGTGAGACCTTGTCTCTACAATAAATCAAAAAATTAGATGGGCATGGTGGCATGTGCCTATAGTTCTGGCTACTTGGAGGGCTGAGGCGGAAGAATCGCCTGAGCCCAGCAGGTCAAGGCTGTGGTGGCCCGGAGCATGCCACTGCACTCCAGCCTGGGTGACAGAGAGAGTGAGACTCCAACTCAAAAAAAACCCCAAAACAAACAAAAAAACCCATTCTCCCTTAGAATTTGAACAAGGCAAGGGTGCCCACTTTAGCCACTCCTATCAACATAGTACTGGAAGTCCTAGCCAGAGCAGTAAGCCAAGAAAAATAAAGTGTATCCAAATTGGAAAAGAATACTATCTTTATATGCCAACAGTATAATCTTATACCTAGATAATTCTAAAGACTTCTCAAAAAAAAACTCCTTAACTTGATAAATGAATTTGGTAAAATTTCAAGATACAAAAATCACACACAAATCAGTAGCACTGCTATACACCAATAGCAACCAGAGTCAAATGAAGGACTCATTCCATTTACAATAGTAGCCAAAAAGCTGAAGTTCCTAGGAATATATTTAACCTAAGAGATAAAAGAGCTCTACAAAGAACTACAAAACTCTGATAAAATCGTAAAGGACACAAATAAATGGAGAAACATCCAATGCTCATGGATTGAAAGAAGCAACATTATTAAAATGACCATACTACCCAAATTAATCTACAGATTCAACGCAATCCCTATCAAACTACCAATGTCATTTTTCACAGACTTAGAAAAATAATCCTGAAATTCATTGGAGCCAAAAAAAGAACCAGAATAGCCACAGCAATCCTAAACAACAGGAACAAATCTGGAGACATCACATTACCTGACTCCAAATTATACTCAAGGCTGTAGTAACCAAAACAGCACTGTACTAGTACAAGAGCAGACATATGGACCAATGGAACAGAATAGAGGATCCACAAATAAACCCAAATACCTACAACCAAATACCTTTGATAAAGCAGACCAAAGCATACATTGGGGAAAGCACGCCCTATTCAGCATATGGTGCTGGGAAAACTGGATAGCTACATGCAGAAAAATGAAACCCGATCTTATCTTTCCACATATACAAAAAATAAGATGGATTAAAGACTTAAAGGTCAGACCTGAAACGATATTAATCCTAGAAGAAAACCTAGGAAAAATACTCCTGGACATTGGCCTCAGCAAGGAATTTATGGCTAAAACCCCCCAGCTAATGCAATAAAAATAAACAAGTGGAACTTAATTAAATTAAAAAGCTTCTGCACAGCAAAAGAAATAATCAACAGAGCAAATAGGAAGCCCATAGAATGGGAGAAGACATTCGCAAACTATACATATGGCAAAGGACTAATACCCAGAATCTACAAAGAACTCACATCACCAAGAAAAAGCAAATAACCCTATTAAAAAGTGGGCAAACAATGTTAACAGACATCTTTCAAAAGAAGATATGCAAATGGCCAACAAACATGAAAAAAGTGCATAACATCACTCATAATTAGGGAAATGGAAATTGAAACTACAATGAGATACCACCCTATACCAGTCAGAATGACCATTATTTAAAAAATTTTTTTTAAAAAATGAGATGCTGGCACAGATGCAGCAAAAAGGGACTGTTTATACACTATTGGTGGGAGTGTAAATTAGTAAACCTCTATGGAAAGTAGTATGGAGATTCCTTAAACAACTAAAAGTAGGTCAACCATTTGATCCAACAATCTCACTACTAGGTCTCTCCCAAAGGAACAGAGGTTGTTCACCTGCATGTTCGTTGTAGCATGATTCACAATTGCAAAGATGTGGAGCCAACCTAAATGTCCATTATCCAATCAGTAGATAATGAAAATGTGGTATATATACACTGAAATAATATTCAGCTTATCAAAAATAATGAAATACTGTCTTTTGCAGTAACTTGAATGCAATTGGAGAACATCATCCTAAGTGAGTTAACTCAGGAACAGAAAACCAAACATTATATGTTTTCACTTATAAGTGGGAGCTAAACTAAGGATATGCAAAGACATAGAGAATGGTATAATTAACCGTGGCGACTCAGAAGGAGTGGAGGGACAAAAAAATCACTTACCAGGTTCAGTGTGCACAGGTGAGAGTGGTGGGTATATTTAAAGCCCAGAGCAAAACCCCAAAGCTATTGAAATTAAAACAAAAGAAAAAAAGAACTACTGGGAAATAGGCACACAGGCAATGTTAGTAAATATTGGGTATATGACTTTTAGCTTTTTTTAGCAATGATTTTAGACTTAAAGAAAAGTTACAAAAACACCAGAAGTTCATGTATGCCCTTTACTTCCCCTAGTGTTAACCTACATAACCATAGTAAAATTATCAAGAGCAGGAAATTAACATTGGTGTGATATTATCAGCCACAGACTTTATTCATTTTTACCAGTTTTCCCCTACTGTTCTTTTTTGTTGTTGTTCCAGGATCCATTCCAGTATCCCATGTTGTACTTAGTTATTGTGTTTTCTTCGTCCCCTCCAATCTGTGACAGTTCCTCAATTTTTTTTGTTTCATGACCTTGATACTTGATGAGTATTAATTGGTTACTTTGCAGACTACCTTTAATTTGGGTTCATCTGATATTTTATCCTGATTAGATTGAGATTATGCATTTTTTGATACAAGTACCACAGAAGCAATATGTCCTTCTCAGTACATCATACCTGGGGATACATGATGTATCTTTTACAGGTGATGTTATCCATGGTCATTTGGTTGAGGTAGCTTCTGCCAGGTTCCTGCACTGTAAAGTTAATTGTAATTGAGGGAGCTCTTTGAGAATATACAAATACGCTTCTCCTAAAAATGTTTGTTACTGGTTTTCGTGTTCATCAGAACTTGCCTGAAACAATTATTCTTGTGATATTTGCTTAATGATGGTTTGGTATGTTTCTCATTCCTTCTACATTGATTACTTAGAATTTTTCTATAGTACTATCATTTATTTTATTGCTCACATTCCAGCCATAGCCATTAGGAGCCTCTTCAGATTAGGTTCTGTGACGTTTTAAAAAAGGCATTCTTTTTTTAAAGGCATTCTGGCACCACTGAATAATTTTGGTTCATCTTATACATTCCCTGCCCCAGCACTGGAATCAACCTCTTCTCCAGCAAGCTGTTTCCTTTTGTTGGTGAATGATATTTAGAAACTAAAATCTGGTCAGTATGGTGTGCTCACTGCTGTTGGAATTGGCCTTAAGCTCTCTCAGTATGCACAGCTAAGAAATATGTGTATATATTCATTCCTGTAGTTATAGCTACCCATCAGCGCAGCATATATGTGTATGTATACTTTGAGTTCCTATCCCTTTCCTAAGGTCTGCCTCTTTCACTAATAGTGAGAAACCTGGCTCACATTATTCACAATTTATTTGTATGTTCAATCCTAGTTTGCACATACAGTTATTACGGAATTGCTAAACCATGGTCCTGTGAGAAACAGATTTACTAACTGGAGTACCACATTAGTATACAGTTCTCTTTGAAATATTGTTTTCTTAATGTACTTTAGTTATGGCTTTTATTCCTGATCCATCCCAGTGTGGTTCTGTTACACATGAAGGTAGGGTTTTCCTCAGTTTATATGTGTGACATTCATCTCCTGGTTTTTGTAGTAGCTCTGGATGGCTTTTCTCTTGTTAATCTTTAATGGTATTGGGTTTTTGTTTTTGTTTTTGTTTTTTCATATCTGGGGTGTTAAGATTTCATCTTTTTGGAGATTGCTTAACATCACCCTTAGACCTCTTTGCCAGCCTTCCTCTTCTGCCTCCATCACAGGTTTTCTCAGTCTGCTTTTGCTCACTACTAAGGTTGTGGCTGGCTGATGGTAGGTGGGAGTGTGAGTTTGTGCATTAGGATTTGGTGGAGGGGGCGGTTCTCTTTTACTCAGGTACTTTGCAGTCCTAAAATTCTCCAAGTGATGCTGAAAACAGTTTCATGTAGAATCTTGGTTCTTGTTAATTTTGTTTCTTTGGGTGAATAAGAAGGTATGCAACTGCTGTTTGCCTCAGCTACTTGCAAGTTCCAAGTGTTTGGGTTTTAACAAGGACTCCCTTGGGGAACTTGAAAAACTGATGTTGAAGCTGACTACCCTGAAATACTGCTGCTTTTATTAATGCTTATGTAATAATTATACTATTTAAACAACTCACAATATTAAGTTGTTACTGCTTATAAACATGTTATCTTTGAAACCACGGACTCATTATTGAGAGGGACTGAAGTCCAGCCTCTAAACTGCCATCCTGAGAGTAAGGACACCAGCAAAATCTTCTCCATATCAGCAAATTATTGAAAAACTTTCTAGAATATTTTTTTTTCCTTGCAGTACTTAAAGATGTTGTTTTGTTGTCTTCTGGTTTGCATTATTTCCCATGAGAACTCTTGTCACTCTTACCTGTGTTCTTCTGTGTATAATGCCTTTTATCTCTAGTTGCTTTTGAGGTTTTCTCTTTATTACTGGTGTTAAGCAATTTGATGTTGATGTTCTTGGATTTACAGTTTCATAGAAACGGCTTCACATACTTCACCTATTTTTCACCTCCTTCCTACAGGAGTCCAGTTACATACACCCCATGTTAGGCCACTTTGAGTTGCCTCATAGTTCTCTGATGCTTTGTAGTTTTATTGTTTTTAAGTTGTTCTAGGATGTAGTAGCTACTTGGAAATCATTTGATCTTGTTAGTTCTTGCTTTTAAGTTCTGTCAGATGGCACCAGAACAGGCTTTACGATTTTCCCTACTAAGACATTATCCCTCTAATTACTCTTTGTGATGTTCTGTGTATTTTAAGAGTTCACACCGTGGTTGGTAGGAACTGGAGCTGTTCCCAGCCAGGTGTGGGCTCTTAGGTGCTTTTCTCTGCCTCGGGTAGTATCTTTATGTGTGTGCCTAGATTCAAGGGAGACCATCTGTGGATCTCTCCTCTCCAGTACTCCCCCACCCTCCCATCAGCTCTAGCTGCCTGGCTTCCCTGGACTCTGGGTTTCCTCTCCCTACCTGTGATTTGGAAACTGCAGGCAGTGAGCTCACCTAATTTATGTTGCTCTTCTTGGGGCTTCTTGCACTACCTGTGGTCCAGTGTGACAATTGTTATTCCATACATATTGTCCAGTTTTTTTAGGCAGGACAGGATGGTAAATCCAGTCCTTGTTACTTCATCTTGGCTGGAAGCAGACGTTTTCTTATGTTAATAGCAAATTTTAGTAGTATCAACCAGAGCTGACCTATCTAGATTGAATCTTTAACCCTACTGTGTATGCAGCAAAGCATTTGGCCACTTCCTCACCTCTTCCAATGTTTAACCTAATGTCCATCTAAATGGAGGTGCCGGCCAGGCTTTGGTGGCTCAGCCTGTAATCCCAGCACTCTGAGAGGCCTAGGTGAAGGGATTGCCTGAGCCTGCGGGTTCGAGGCCAGCCCAGGCAATTTGGCAAGACCTGGTCTCTGTAGTAAATCAAAAATTAGCTGGGTGTGGTAGTGCATGCGTAGTTCCAGCTACTTGGAAGGCTGAGGCGGAAGGATCGCCGGAGCCCAGCAGGTCAACGCTGGGGTGGCCATAAGTGTGCCACTGCACCTCAGCCTGGGCAACAGAGTGAGACTCCAACTCAAAAAAAAAAAATTAAAATAAATGGAGGAGCCCCGGGAGACCACTGATTTTCCATGCTATCGTCCATTACCAATTAAAATTACAATACAAATAAACCAGACAAAACCTAGCTGGGGCTAAAGTTGTCAACTCTTGTGATATGTACCATTGCTGTGGGAGCAAGTGTTAGAGACTGCCCACATTACAGCTTTTGAAGAAGAGAACCTCATAGTTACTAAGGAATCTCTTACTAGACCCAAAGGTGCAGACATGAAAATCACTAGGAAAGAACACACCACAAAGTGTGTGCCCATTGTCAGCATTCTCAAGGGAATTGTGAACTTCTAAAGCATGTGACCTTGAGAAACTTGCTTTGTCCTGTTAGGAACATTATCTCTTAGGGGGTGTATGAGAAAACTGAGAGGAGAAATGGCAGGAGCCTACCCACTCTGACCTTGCCTCCTCTCACAATTAAGCCTCAAAGGGAAAATGTTGGAAAGAAAGGCTCTACTGAGCCCGAAGAAAGAGGAGTCTCAGGTGCCAACTATAAGAACAGGCAGTAAAGTTCATAAGCTTCAGCAGAAGGGGTGGCTCAAGTCACGGAGGACCTGGGTATGGAGGGCAAGTGATGACTGCAGAGAGGTGCAGTGTTGGGAGCCAGCCATGGAGGCCTGCCTGCTGACAAAGTCCAGGGGGCTGAAGACCCCAGGGCGCAAAGCAAACCTGGGCAGCTGAAACCCTTGCTTCTTCTATTTTTTGTTATTGATGCAGCTGGAAAATTCTGTACAGTCTGAAGATGAAAAACAAAGTTCCGTTTACATCATACATTGCCCCATGCTAAGAAACAAGAGAGAAATTTAAGTAAAGATTTTAAACATCATGTGTGGGTAAATAATTGCTTGATAGATTTTGTTCCTTCTGAGTGGCGATTAACTAAGAGAAATTCAGAGATGTTGTTTTACTCCAAGTAATTATGATTTGCATTGTAGCTTGTAAAGGAGAATGTTTATTCACAAATTGTATCTATTTGAGTTTTAAATGTGAAATTCCATGTACATCTGAATGGCCATTTTAATGTCATGTCACTTTTTGCTATTTAGATTTAGTGCATATAGGATTAAAAATATAAGATTGAATTACTATAGCAGTTTAGTGCGAATTTAATAAAAGAGTGTATCATATGAATTATTAGCTGGGAGTTGATGACCTTTTGAAACTTGGAGTAGCTTTAAGCAGTAGGGATTTTCTTTTAAGCTTAAGAAGATAACAGTAGATTAAGTGCTTTAAATAATAAAGGAGAACTGCCTGCTTTAGTGATCACGGGACAGTGACGCTTTCAGGAAGGCATTGATACATAAAAGAATGCACATAGAAATGGTCTTTTGGAGAACATCATGCATGAACTATTTGCTGTGTTTTTTGTCTTAGATAAAGTTACTGATTGTGCTTAGTTCTAAGAATTTTTTGTAAAATTACTTCCCTGTAAAAAGGGTATATATAAGCTCACTGTTAACTGGCAATAAATGGCATCTGTCCTGCTTACAAGAGAGTCAGTGTCCATTTTCTCTCCTACACCAACGCCGTTCCTCCTTCAGGAAATCCTGACCTGCTGGAGCTGGACTCCAGCAGTGCAGGTTCTTCCTCACTGGACTGACCATCACCTAGTGCAGTAGATCTATCCCAGGGCTGCCCTGGTGCCCACTCTTCCTTCACTAGCCATGCTATTTTTTTTAAATAAAAAAAATTGTATTTACTTAGAAACATTTAGAAACAACAAAACAGCTGCAACTTTTTTTTTTCACAATTACAGAGTTGTATTTGGTTAACAGAACAATTACTTTCTATAGGCTGCATCAGAGACAACTGAAGATGAGAAAACTACCATCCTCATATATAACTAATTTGTGCTGTGTACCAACAAGAACCTGCTTTAAATTTCCATGCCAATTTACAACCCCCATACAATACCAGGCAAGGTTAGTGGTTATTGAAAATACCACCAGGACAGGGCTATCTAAAGACACATTCAGGAATGTGTTTTCTAGACAAAAAAAGACAGTTTAAAAACAAGTCCTACATAGCCTTACATTTCAATTTTTTTCTTTAAAATGAGTGAGTTGTGTACAGGGGGTTAAATCCTTTATAGACAAGGAAAAAACTTATTCATCTTCCTGTCCGTCTTCCTCATCTTCCTCCTCTTCCTTTTCTTGTTTTTTTCAGCCTTGACAACTCTCTCTTGCTGCATCAGGCTTGCCTTTAGCTTGGTATACAGCAGTATCCTTTTCGTATTTCTCCTTCAGCTTTGCGACCTCGTAAGGTTGCTTTGTTATCCTCAGCAGTTTTGTTCCACATCTCTCTCAGCTTCTTTGTGACATCACCAATGGATAGGCCGGGATGCTCTCCTTTGATTTTTGGGGTGATACTCAGAACAGAATAAGAAAAAGGCTGAGGGAAACCTCTTGGGTGCATTGGGATCCTTGAACTTCTTTTTTGTCTCCCCTTTAGGAGGGATATACGTTTTCATTTCTCCTTCCTAACAGGCCTTGTCCACCTTTGCCATGTCTTCAAATTTTTCCTTTAGCAGACATGGTCTTCCACTTCTGTGAGCACTTCTTAGAAAACTCTGAGAAGTTGATGGAAGCATCCAGGTGCTGCTTCTTGTGCTCCTCCCAGCAAATCTGCACAAAGAATGCATATGGTGTCGGGCGCAGTGGCTCACGCTTGTAATCCCAGTACTTTGGGAGGCAGAGGCAAGAGGATTACTTGAGCCCATGGGCTTGAGACCAGCCTGGGCAACATGGTGAGACCTTGTCTCTACAATAAATCAAAAAAATTAGCTGGGCTTGGTGGCACACGCCTTTAGTTCCAGCTACTTGAAAGGCTTAAGCGGAAGGATCACCCGAACCCAGCAGGTTGAGGCTGCAGTGGCCATGATCGTGTCAGCGCGCTTCAGCGTGGGTGACAGAATGAGACTCTGACTCAAAAAAAAAAAAAGAATGCATATGATGACATTTTGCTTCTCGGCTTCTTGGTATCTCC
Organism: Tarsius wallacei; assembly: GCA_963574415.1. Classification (NCBI taxonomy): domain Eukaryota; kingdom Metazoa; phylum Chordata; class Mammalia; order Primates; family Tarsiidae; genus Tarsius; species Tarsius wallacei. The sequence continues at coordinate 28,556 of CAUYQG010176727.1, forward strand.
TTTGCCCATGTTCAGTTATTTTTCCTCCATGCAGCACAAAGTTGCCCAGTGCCCGTCCAGCTCTCGCTTGCCCCAGTGCTGTCTCTATGGAGCTCAATGTACTACAATGAGCAGCCTTGCTATTCTTTTTTTTTTTTTTTTTTTTTAAAGTTATATTCTAACACTGTCGCCCAGGCTGG
>CAUYQG010176729.1:0-27406 GCA_963574415.1 Tarsius wallacei
AAATGACAGTATATCCTTTTACTTATTTTTATTTTTGAGTTGGAGTCTCACTCAGTCTCCCAGACTGGAGTGCAGTGGCCGCTCCCGGCCACCGCAGCCTTGATCTGCTGGGCTCCGGCGATCCTTCCGCCTCAGCCTTCCAAGTAGCTGTAACTACAGGCGTGTGCTACCACGTCTGGCTAATTTTTGATTTTTTATTGTAGAGACAAGGTCTCACCAAGTTGTCCGGGTTGGTCTCAAACCCGCGGGCTCAGGCAATTCACTCACCTCGACCTCCCAAAGCGCAGGAGTACAGGCTGAGCCACCGAGCCCGGCTACAGTATATCCTTATAACTTTTAAAATCTGTGATGTAATTTTGATATTTATAAAATAATAATTATGTCAAAGAGTTGCATTGTATGATATATTTCAAACCTTCCTGAGTGAATCAATACGATATAGCATCTGTGTTCCACATTTAATTTCTGCTTTTTATTTTATTTTTTCTAATAGGGATTTGAAAGCTGGTAATATTCTTCTTGGTGAGGATGGCTCGGTGCAAATAGCAGGTAAAGCTGATAAAGATAAAAATTCGCTTGTTTACAGAAGTGTTTTAGATTTAAGGAATGTAGAATAATTCCTGAGAAATGAATAAATGCATGCGGTCTTTTTAAAGAATGTATCTGATCTGCCCTGTTTTACATGGCATATGTTTACAGAATGTTTGGGTCTGAAGGATAACACGTTTTCCTGTTGTTTTGACTAGTCAAGTTAATTTTTAGAGGGAGATGGGTTTAATTTAGAATTGTACCACAGACAAATTTAAGTGGAAGTAGAACAATTTTACGTAGACTGGGCTTTAATACTTGGCACATCTTCATTAGATTATCCTGTAAAAAATGCTGTTTTAGTACATAGCCTTTTGATAAAGAACAGTTTTACTTTCAATTTTTTTATGTCTTCTATCTTTCAGGTAGGCTGTAAAATGGTAATATTTATATCACTGCAAGAAAAGCACTTTTGAAAAAAGTTTTTGATGAGTTTGAAAGTTTAAGACATTGTACACATATTAATTAAAAATTAATTTATTTCTGAAGAGGTGGCTGAAAGAATTGTGAACTCTTAAAACCTGGGTCTTATTTTGTTTCTAAGTCCGACACAACATGACTATTCTCGACAGTTGATCTCCAGCAGATGTAGGGATCACGTGCTCAGGCGAGCAGCTTCCATGCTCCAAGCCTCTCATTTCGTTGTTGGCCCTGTAGTAACCTGCAAGATCTGGGGTAAAACGTAGCCATGTCCATATTAACTCTTGTTTTACCCTTGTCCATGAAAGTCTGTCTCAGCAATCCTTTTAGCAATCACTGTTTCTTGGTGGAATCCTTTTGGCATTTTTTGACTGGACAGTCCTTCTTTGTACTGGATGGTTCCTGTCACTGCAGAGAAGAGTAGGATGAGCCCTCTTGTACCCATCACCTGACTTCTATATTATCAACCTTTGGCTATTCTTGATTCATTGAATTCCTTCCCTCCCTACTTTGGTGGCTCTTATCATTGTTTCTTTTTTTTTTTTTTTTTTTTGATTTTGAGTACCACTCTGTCAACCAGACTGGAGTGCAGTAGCACGCTCCCGGCCACTGCAGCCTCGACCTGCTGGGCTCCGGTGATCCTTCCGCCTCAGCCTTCCAAGTAGCTGGAACTACAGGCGTGTGCTACCACGCCTGGCTACTTTTTTGATTTATTGTAGAGATGAGGTCTCATCAAGTTGCCCAGGCGAATCTCGAACCCGCGGACTCAGGCAGTCCACTCACCTCAGCCTCCCAAAGTGCGGGATTACAGGCTGAGCCACTGAGCCCGGCTCTTCACATTGTTAATGTGGAATTTTGTTCTTGAGCTGCCTAAGCTAGGGTCTTATGTATGCATATCGTATTCTCATGAGTGGACCTTATCCCATGGGCTAGGAACAATTTGAAAAAGTATTTCAATTAAACAAGTAACAGCTAAAAAAAAAATCTCAAAACTACCGAGCCCTGAGTTGTTTAGCTGATGAGGGTGCAGGCTCTGGTATCAACTGGCTTGATTGAAGTTCCTAGACCACCACTTAGTAACTCTGTGGCCTTGATCAAGTTACCACACCTCCTTAAGACACAGTTTCCTTAAAGAGGGATAAAAATTCTTTTTTTGTGCAGTCAAGGTCAAGGATCTTAACAGAGGTTGGCACAGGTAGGCATGCAGTAAATATCATCAATAATTAGTGTTCTACTACAGCTGCTGCTGCTACTGCGATTGCTACGATTACTACTGATACTATTATTACTACTTAGTTACTACAACTAACAGGATCACACTCAAACTCTCTTGAACTGACTGGAGATCATGTGTACCTCAAATTTGTCTTGTAAGAGGTTCGCCTCTGAGGGGGTTTGTGAATTATCAAAAGGCTTATTAATATTAAATACTAATTATGGAATTTGGAAGTTAACTTGCCATTCATCTTGCTCTAAGCTAATAAGGAAGTACAATTAATTTTTCTAAGTGTTGTAATAAAGTGATAACTCTTCACTAAGAGGGTCAAAAAAGCAGTGAACTGTCTTTGAATTGTGAAAGCCTGTCAACCTTGCCTTATTCTGTTACTTGGTACTCTCTGCCAGTCACCTCATCCCATTATTCTTGTCAGATTAATGATCTGAGCTTCTCCCTGGGCCCTCTGGAACACATTGTCCTTTTCTTTTTCCCAGTAGGAATCCCTGAGGTAAGATTCCCTGACTTTTTCTTTCCATCTCAGGCCTTCGGGTTTTTCGTCATCATGGCTGTGTCTGGTGTGACCCAATACATGGCTTCCACTGCAGGGCTCCTGGATTCAGAGGGACACAGGCAGGAAACCCCCACATGGGGTAGTCACAGGGATTAAATGAATCAGTGTGCAGAGGGCTGTGCCTTTTCTGTGCTGAGCATGTGATGAGGACTTTGTGTCATTTGGGGCTTCCTTGGTATCCCTTTTGTGTGTAATGCAGGTTCATCCTTGTGAAATAACGTAGATGGAATTGGCATTTCCCAAATGTGTGATGATTGTTTAATAGGCACCTAAATGTGCAGTTTCTACATCTCTGGAGCTGCAGCTTTCTATTAATTTTCCTCATATTCTCTTACCTTATCACAATATTGAATTTATACAGTATTTAAAACTTGAATTTTCTTAGTTTTAACTATAAAATAAAGTTATTGCCTTAAAGCATTTTTACTATGTCCTTAAACCAGGTAGATGTTACTGCTGTCCTCATTTTTATAGGAGATTGACTTTCTTGGTCAGGCACTTGGTCACTAACTGAACAAAAACTAGGGTCAGGAGTCTCTGGGTCTTTTGTTGGCATCTTTGTCTGGTGGGTGAAATAGGGAAGGGAAGGGAAGAGTTGAAAGCAGAGACTCAGCAATAGCAGAAATGAGCTGTCCCTTTTTGTGGCTACCTGTTATATTGGGACAAACAATACGCTGTTTTTCCTGGACTGTTTTTGGCCTTTTCCCTGTGTATCTTTATGCCTCTTAGGTCCTGTAGTTTGAAATAGCAGTTAAACAGGGCAGAAGTTAAATTTGCATATATTTCTTTGAATGTAATGTATATACTGCCTACCTTGAGAGCATTGTTATGTGTATTGCTTTTAAGAAAGGGCACTTTTTGCTATCATAATAGAAGACATACGTTTTATTTAAAAAAATTAACTCACTTTAACACACGCACACGCGCACACACACACACACACACGCACACACATATTCCCTTCCTCAGATAAAAAGGGGAAGATTAAAGGATCTGAGTTAGACCTCAAGAAACCCTTGTTTATTATGCAGCAAACTAGTGTGGTGAAGAGGCTCACATCCTTGGTTCTGTTTACTGCAGTACAAATTCTGTGGGAAGCCTCTACATTTCTATTGGCCATGGATATCAAATTAGTAACTAATGTGTATTGAGAGCTGCCTTTGTGTCAGGCCAGGTTTGGGGTTCCAAATGCAGTGTGACTAATTCAGTCCTCACCATAGTTCTTCTGGGAAAGTACTATTGCACTCATTTTACAGATGAGAAACTAAGGTAGAAGTAGAGCAGTAAATTGCCCATGTCACAGGTAGAATAAGTGGTGGATCCAGGCTTTGATTCCAGCAGTCTGACTCTAGAGTCTATGCACCCTATCTGTGGGATTTCCAGGGGAAGGCTCTAAATCTGGATTTAAGTGATCTCAGTTTCAGATAGAGTACCAATAGCAATCACTAGCTCTTCTAAGCCTGCATAAATGGACTCCACTTTGGGCCAGGAAACATATTCAATACCTTCTTCCTCTGTACTTCTTTTTAGCTGAGATGTACAGTGGCCCTGGTAAGGCTTTAGGGGATAGGAGAAACAATCATCTTAGGTGTCATATGATGTAGAACACTATATTCTTTTCAGAGTGGAAAACTTCAAGTTTGATGTAGTGATTTAAAACCCGAGGACAGTCTGCTCAGGGTTTAAAAGAAAATGCTTTTCAACTTGTTATGTTTAGAGAGCCTGTGTGTGTGACTCCCTGATAATATACTTGAAGAGAGTGCCTTGGTAAATGTAACAGGTTCTGCTACACCATGTGATAAGAGGGGGAGTGGCTATTTGAATGTCATGCTCTTCCCATGGGATGGCATTTTATTTTATAATTTGATGTTCTGTCATATTGTCAGGAAGAGCTTAGTGCTTTGTCTAGCAAGTGGCTAAGCCTGTTTGTCTGGAATTAATGAGAGACACTATGTTAAGCAGTCAGAAATTCATATCAAACAGGTCACTTTGGGGTGGTTTCTGCAAATCTTTTTAATCTAGAATTTTTAAAAAATTTTGGCTACTGGCCGGGCTCGGTGGCTCAGCCTGTAATCCCAGCACTTTGGGAGGCCGAGGTGAGTAGATTGCCTGAGCCCACGGGTTTGAGACCCGCCTGGGCAACTTAGTGAGACCTCGTCTCTACAATACATAAAAAATTAGCCGGGTGTGGTAGCGTGCACCTGTAGTTCCAGCTACTTGGAAGGCTGAGGCGGATGGAGCCCAACAGGTCTAGGCTGTGGTGGCCAGGAGCGTGCCACTGCACTCCAGTCTGGGTGACAGAATGAGACTCTAACTCTTAAAAAAAAAATAGTGGCTACTCTTAATGTACTATCAAATTGATGATTTCACGACATTTGATTTCTGAAGAACTTTCTAGAAGCATTCTCATTCTATACATTATACATACTATATATTACAAACACGTCATACATTATATAAGATAGATATCATGCTTTTTTCCACTTACTTTTGCCTTTTTGATGTGTATATGTAATGGTCTGAATGTTTGTGTCTCCTTAAAATTCATATGTTGAAGCCTAATCACCAGTCTGCCTTTAGGAGATGATAAAGTCATGAGGGCTAAGCCCTCATGAATGGGATTAAGTGCCCCTATAAAGGAAGCCCCAGAGAGCTTCCTTGCCCCATCCCCATGTGTGGACACAGCGAGAAGGTACCATCTGTGATCTAGAAAGTGTGTCCCAACCAGATAATGAATTTGCTGGCGCCTTGATCTTGGACTTCCCAGCCTGTAGAACTGTAATAAATGAGTTTTTGTTGTTTGTAAGTCACCCCATCTAAGGTATTTTGTTATAGTAGGCCAAGTATACTAAGTGCTTATGTTTTGTGAATTTCGCACGTGTATCCCATGTGAATTTTCCATGTGAATCCCATGTAAATTTCTCTAGTTTTTCATAACAGAAAAATCAAATCTAGTACTGAGCTAAGGCAGCCTAGAACTCTTGAAAATTATCATCACACCCATCTCAATACATCTAAGCCCATTCAAATCAAGAGTATGCCCTAGGTTTGTCACTGTTTAAGGTAAACTGGTATGACTTTGGTTAGCCTCTTTATTTTCTGGGAGGGAGATTATATCCGTATCAGCCATGAATGCATATTTAGCTTCAGTGTGCATCTTGAAAACTGAAAACCCCATGACTTAAACCTCTAGGAAAACATGCAATGAGACTTAACTTGCTTCCAATACTCTGATATTATTCTTAAGGAGCCAGAGGAAGGTGTGCACGGTACTTGAGTTTTTACACTCATAGCTGCTAGGTTCTAGTTTTTCCTTCTGTGCTCTTTGATAAAGTATACTTTGATAGGGAAGGTAGGAGGTTGAAGAATTATCTCTTGTGTTGTAGGGAAGAGAGGCTGCTGCTTTGAGCAAGGTTATATGGGCACTAGGGGCAGCACTGGGGCCTCTGATTAGCATGGGGAAGCTCTGAAAGCCCCTGGGGCTTCTTAATCAAGAAATGATGTCACCATATTCATGAGCACTTTGGTCCAGAGTGTGGACTCTGACACCAGACAGCCATGGCTCAAACCCTGGCCTTGTTCCTTCTAGCTGTATAGCCACATTATTTAACCTCTCTGTGCCTTTGCACGTCTGTGTAATGGGAATATACTGGAGCATTAAAGGAGTTAAAACATACTCTGTTTAGAATTAATTCGTAAGCCGGGCTTGGTGGCTCAACCTGTAATCCCGCGCTTTGGGAGGCTGAGGTGAGTGGATTGCCTGAGCCTGCGGGTTCGAGACCCGCCTGGGCAACTTGGCGAGACCTCATCTCTACAATAAATCAAAAAAACTAGCCAGGCGTGGTAGCGCGTGCCTGTAGTTCCAGCTACTTGGAAGGCTGAGGTGGAAAGATCGCGGGAGGCCCAGCAGGTCGAGGCTGCGGTGACCAGGAGCGGCCACTGCACTCCAGTCTGGGTGACAGAGTGAGGCTCCAACTCAAAAAAAAAAGAAAGAAAGAATTAATTCTTATTGCTTTTATATTGAAATGGGAGTGGTGTCCTTTCATTATTTATGGTGAGGTAAGATCACAAGGAAGTAGCTAGGGAGGACAGACCTTAGGCACTCCATCCAACCCCCTGCCACATTGTGTTGCTCTTCCCTTTTCTTTGCCCCGTCAGTTTCCCCAATATCAACAGAGTGAAGACTCAACAGTGTAGATCTGCCCATATTCCCATGCATAAAGTTTATAACTGTTGTTGGAATAAAGCCCCAGTTCCATAATATTGGCAGATGAAGGACCTGCCTGTTTTTCCAGTCTTGTCTGTGAGTGCTTTCTGACTTGAAATGCTTATAGCTTCTCGTTCATGGTTCTTCTTCTTTACCCAAATAACTTCTTTTCTTTCAAGACCCAATTCAGGGCATTATTTTCTTGTGAAACCATTTCCCATTCTTTCCTCCATGACCCCACCCTCACTGGGTTAGACACATCACTCTGGCGGATTGGAAGCGTCCTGTGCATACTCTAACTAGCTAGCCTACAACACTGTACTGAAATTGGGTCTTTCCTTTCCTCTCTTACCTTCAAACTGTGTACCTCTCGGAGGTAGAAACTCCATGTTGTTCCTTTCAACATCCCCAGATAGTACCTGACACGTAGCAGGTGTTCATGAACTTTTGCTCAGTGCAGTCTGACTGAAGGCATGCTAAGCACCCTGTCTCATTGGCAGCTATGCAAGTACATCTGCAGAGGGTGCAGATGTAAAGCATAACTGAAAATTCAAATAAGTAAGACCACATCAGCTTAGCAGAGAAGGTAGTGAAAATATTTTCAGTATTTACATATGTATACTACTATGTATTTTAAATGCTGAAAGTTGTTTTTTAATGAGCATTTTTCATTTGCAGTTTAAAGCAAACTCTGCTTTAGCCAGCCAGCAGTTGAATGATTAATAAAGTTAAGGAAGAGTGAAGTAGAGAACATGAATGAGGAGACACTGGGTACATCCAAAAGATAGAGGGCACGTGCAAATTAAAATCTTTGGGGGCGGGGACATATAAAGTGAACCAAATATTTGCTTTTGCTTTGAGTTTCAGGAACAGTTTATGTGAATTATGGTGTAATGAATTACAACATTCTCACGTATTAATTATTTTTCTGGCTTAAGTGGATAAGGACAGCAAATTATTGTGGCTCCCTGATTTTCGGTGTCTTGACAAATGGTAACATTTGGTAGAGCCTCTAACCTGAACCAAGAATGTAGTCAGTTCCGGAAACTTAGTTTTCCATCCCATCTGCACACTATCGAGAAATACTTGGGGAGATTTTGAGTAGCTTCCCATTCTTCAACAACTGCTAGCAGTTATTTGAGCAGCAACTTCAGGAAGTCTTACTGAGCAAACCCAATGGAGGAGAGTCACTTTGCCCTACTCCCCTGCTGGAATTTTTCCTCAGCTGTGTATATTTAGCGGCATGCGGGAAAGGGTTGAACTTTAAGGAAGATGGTCTGGGAGAGCCTGAGACAGATGCTTAGTCTCCCTCCGTTCCTCTCTTTTTGCCTTCCTACAAGGCCTTGGATATCATTATTAAATTAAATTTCACATATTACTAAAAGCTACTGGGGTCTGGGTAAAACAAGAGTTTTTAGACTAAAAGCAGAGCAGTTCAACTCAGTTCTCTGCTTCATTATTTTGTCATTTATTTTTCTGTTTCCTAGAACCTCCATTTGTTACAGCCTGCTCCTTACCTGGGAGAAAGGTAAACATTAGGTGTTTGGGTTCAATGTGTTGTAAGTAGTTAGTTGACATGTTTATTGAGCATTTACGATGTTCCAGGCACAGTCAGCTGAGAGTGGTAAACAGTGGGTACATCATGTCTTCTGTCATGGAGTTTACAGTTCAGGAGAAACAGATGTTAAACAGTTAACTATAAAAATTTAATTTCAAAACTTGTACATGTGGAAGGAATGCATATACCTGGAGAATTTAAGTTTAGTAGGTTATCCTGGGGATATGTCTTAAATGTCTATTATAAATAGGAATGGTTTTTGGTCAATAGCATCAGTTACTGCATACGTCACATATTGATTATAGATTTTTAGGAGTTTAGATAGTCTTAACCTGTATTTATGTTCTATGGAATATAATTTAACACTTGAAGAGCATGCTTGAGGACACAGAAGCCAAGGATTATTGAGCTCCCATGGCCATTCACTTTTCCTGTGCTCTCAGCCAGGTTCTTTGCTGGCTATAGTTTAATGTTCTTTGCTGGCTTGTAGTTTAAAGGTTCTCAAGTTTCCTTTCAACTCTAAGAATTGTAGAACATCAATAGAGAAGAATTATGTGCCCCCATCGCACTTAACAAACTGCCCTTCTCACAGTTTTTCCCACTTTTGTTAATGGCAGGACCTCCCTTCTGTGGAATAGGCTAGGAATCTTGGTGTTATCTCTTTCTCTCATACCCTACATCCTGCCCACTATGTCAGTCAATCCTGCTGTTTTTAAAAAAAATTTTATTTTAAAGATGTGGGGTACAATTCAGTGTTAGGTATACAAATGGTCATTGTACAGGTAATGTTTGGGCTTCACTTTGCTCCCCATGTTACCTGGATTGAGATCAGGTACCCTTATTGATGAAATGTGCCCCCTCCTCCCCTGGCAGTTTCCCACTACTGCCAATCTCTTTCTTATAGTATTATAATAATTATTCAGGGTCCGCTTATGAGTGGGAACATGTGGTACTTAGTGTTTCTGTGATAGATCACTGAGTATTACAGACTCTAAATCCATCCAAGTTGCTGTGAAGTTCATCATTTTATCCTTCTTTATGGCTATGTAATATTCCATCATGTATATGTACCACTTTTTTTTAATCCAGTCTACTTTCGATGGGCAACATGGTTGGTTTCATGTTTTTGCTATTGTGAATAGTGCTGCAATAACATTCCTGCTGTTGACCACATCTCACCAGCTCCATGCTGCCATCATGTCCAAGTCTTGTCTGGATTATAATGGCAGCCTCCTAAGAGATCCTTTTCTGTCCTTCCCCTTTTGTGGCCTGTTCTCCACATGGCAACCAGAGTATTGCTGTTAAACTAAGTTGATTTGTATCTTGCCTTTCCTCAAAACTCTCCAATCCCTTCCCATCTCAGAGTGAAAGTTAGAAGCCCACAATTCCTTATAAAATATGGCCCCTCGTTACTTTTTTTATCTTGTCTCCTACTTCTTCCTCTCCAATCAAACTGGCTGCTTTACTTGCTTGCTCCTGCCTCAGGATCTCTGTACTGGCTGTCCCCTCTGTCTGGAATACTCCTTTCCTTACGTCCTTCAGATCTTGGCTCAAATGTCCTGTCAGTGAGACTTCCATGGCCTCATATTGCAAACTTCCTACTCCATGCTTTCTATTTCTTGCACTGCGTTTCTTTACTGTACACAGCAAAGTACTCTGTATTAGTGGCCCTCTCAAGGTGTGCTTTCGGACCAGCAGCATCAGCATGAACTTGATAAAAGATGCAAATTCTTGTGCTTTAACACCTCAGACCTGCTGAATCAGAAACTTTGTGCGTAGGGTTCAGCAATCTGTGTCCTAAGAAGCCCTCTAGTGATTCTGATGCATGTTAAAATTTGAAAACTGCTGCTATATATTATATTTTGTAATTTTGTTTTTATCTCTATTTGCCTCTCCCGTGACCCCTGCCTTTAAAACTCAGCTCCACAAAGGCAGGGGTTTCTATTCTGTAGTCCCAGTGCTTAGAACTGGAGGTGGCACTTAGTAAGATCTTGGCAAATAGTTGTAGAATGAATTAAGGAACTGACTCTATAGTACATTTAGATTAAAAGAATACTGAGCAGCAGAGTTTAATCTATGATTCTCATAGTTCACTGACTCTTCAATATTAAGAGTTTTCAATGTGAAGTTTTCTTTATCACAGATTTGAAAATCCACAGGTTTAAAGATTCGACTCAGCTGTCTCAAAACTTCGTGGAAGTGATGTGAATTGTTTTTTCAAATACTTGTAGCAGCTGGACGTTTGTTATTTTAGTAATCTCCCTTAGGGACCATCTCTTTAACATGTACAGAGGACTGTTGTGGCTTAATGAGAATTCCAGTAGTAGGGCAAGTTGAGTGAGATTTGTATGAAAAACATCACCTGCAGGTATATGAATATTGCATTGGAAATTTAGACTTATTAATATTTGATCTAAGATGCTTGTGCCCATCTCTGTGGATATGGCCTTCAGAAGCATGTCTTTGACTTGGGAAATGATAATGCCTGTATAATAGACTTATCTAGCACTCTCCTTATAGCATCTCTGTCAGTTCTACAGAATAGGTCTTTCAGATGAAGGGTCTGAGGACTGTTGAGCAATTGTGGACTTGTTTAAGGCCATTCTGAAGGTCATAAAAGCATGTCATTCTCAGATCTCCTTAGATTTCACTTTCAGTTCTTGCCATTAGGTTTCTTCCCCACCCCTTAATATGCTTCTTGACTCTATGCCTTTTGACAGTTCAGCAGCTCCGGGGCTCAGTTCCTTCAGTTGTAAAATAAGGAAGGTTGACAAGATGTTCTCTAAGGACCTATCGTGCATCTAAATGTTTGAATAGCCCTTCATTAGCTGCAGTCACTAAAGACATGCTCAGTACTGTTTTAAGGAATTCTGATCAGAGGATGGTCTTGGGTGTGGAGGGGAGAGGAAACCAAGCCTGTCCTGTGGCTCCTTTTACTAGAGCACTTTTAAAAATAGCCTTCCCATGCTGCATTGGGGACCAGGGAAGAATGGATTTGTGATTTGGGAACTGTCATACTATGGATGGGTGCCACAGCCTATAGAGCCAAACATGGTCATTGAGCATATGCTTGCAAGAAGGAATAAATAGACATGAAAACTAGGATCCTGATGGGGGAGGGGTGGGAGAGTCAGAGGACTCTATTTGGTTCAGTGGAATTATCATATTAATTAGAATTGACCACTAGTGAGCTCTTGGTCATGTGTATCATTGGACTTGAAAAAGCTGCCTCTTGCCTGGAATCTTCAGCACAACTGGGCTTGGATTCTTGCTTCTACCTTCCCTTCTGCTGTTGCTTCTCCACGTGTGACCTCTGGTGCTACTTCTCACCTACAATTTACCTGCTTTGGGGCAAGGGTTCTGTGGCTCTGGCATAGATGGGTAGTTTATCTACAGTTTGCTGCTATGTTAGTCTGGTAACTGTGGCGAATAGACTGCATTAGCCAACTGAGCTCTGAGCCAGATGTGAATTGACATTGACCACCACTTATTCTTTTTGTCTCTTTTAAGCCTATGTTGTCTTGATTGTGGGAATGGCTGAAGAATTGGGAGGGGGTGGCAACTTGGGTAGCCTTTGCATTTTTACCAAGAATCGTCCTGAATTTTTCTTTCAATTTGTCTGTGTCACTGTGAACTGAATAGATTTCTTGTATAAAGTGCAAAAGAGTGCTAAGAACATCTCCTTTATAAGTAAAAAATATAGCATATGTAAGGAAAACTTGTTGATGGCAATTTTAAGAGTCTACTAATATGAGACTCCAGTCACAGTAAGGCTTGCTTCTTTGTGTTTCTTTTATTTTAAAAGGTGAAACTCTATCTTTAGGGACTAAGAAGATAATGTGTTATTACTTCTTTTCTGCTGCTGCTGTCAGAAAAGGCTATGAAATTGTCGTTCTCTGATGTTTCAGAGACGGTCAGGACTGCCCCTCCCTCATTAATAGATGGGGAAGATGGATTTGTCCTGAGCAGCTAATAAATGACTATCTGGGGCCCAGACTCGGGAAATACGACAATATCATGCTTTCTGACTGTGAATGCCTTGGACACCATACTATGGATGGGTGCCACAGCCTATAGAGCCAAACATGGTCATTGAGCATATGCTTGCAAGAAGGAATAAATAGACATGAAAACTAGGATCCTGATGGGGGAGAGGTGGGAGAGTCAGAGGACTCTATTTGGTTCTGTCTGGTTCCTCTTGGGGTGTCAGGCTGTCTCCCGAGTAGGATAGGGGGTGTGTTCCCATCCATAGTAGTATGTGAATAACTGGTTACTTATAGGATGTAAAGTGCCGACATATTTATTAAAAGATGGCAGATTCAAGGTGGTCACTCCAATAAAAGGATGATATCACCCTCACACAATTCATCAGAGGTTTTCATGAGTGGGAGAGAAAGGAATAGTGCTACAAAAATCTGTACTAAGAATGTTTACCTGCAGCCTCTCTCTCTGACCGTGGCGCCTGCAGTGAGCAGGTGTTGCTGATAAACTGTTAACAAATATTGTGATCGTACATTGTTTTCATGTACTTTACAAAAGATTTTGTACAAAAGATTTTTGTTAAAACCCCGTAGAGGTGTGTCACATGTGTGAAGTTGTTTGTCCTGCTGGGCACATTAGACACAGTTGAGAATCACTGGGTCAGACAGTTCTGTATGGGATGTGATTTTACATTTTTAGTATTGCCCTTGGACTTCCTGTGTCATAAGAGAATGTGCACACAGCACTTTTTTTACTGCTACTCTTTCTCTACTACCGTGGTTTTCTGCATTTAAGGGGTGACAGAGGGAAGCTGTGGAGTTGGTCATGAATTGAGATCTTCTAGTCCTACTAAATTATGTTACAGCACCTGCTGGGAAGACGGTACTCTACAGCAGTGCTTCTCCAGCCTCAGTGTGCATAGAATCAGCTGGGGAGCTTGCTGCAGTACAGATTCTGATTTGGAGTGGGACTCAAGGCTCTGCATTTGGAGGCTCCCAGGTGATGCTGGTGATTCTGGTCTGTGGACCTCACTTGGAAAAGTGAGGGTCTGAACTAGAATGTTGAGGTCACTCCTCTTTCCTATTTTCCTGAGATTGTGTTATTCTGTCTGTTGGAGGTTTGTGTAAGGGTAACCCCAGACAGCAACACTTGGCAAAAAAGTGAATTAGACTCTTGTTGCAGCATATCTTTCCCCCCTGAGACGCCTCTGCATTTATTTGTTTTGATTTGTGCCCCTGGCGTTAAAAGCCATGCTTAATACTGAAGCTGTTTTAAAATCCAAAATTGCACTGTGTGCTAAATTGTTTTCTTGATGAGTTTTACCAAGTCTTTTTGTGGATTGCAGCTACTTTGGCCTCTGACACAGTGGTTAACCCTTTGCAGCAAGGAAGTATGAATAAATGTGGCTGGACTGGGGAAAGGTTGGAGACTGTAAGAGTTAAGTTTGGGTCCAAATAGCAGAGTACTTGTCTGACAGGAGATTAAGCAACAGAGACACTTAATTATCTCACATAATAAGCAGTCCAGGCATTTGGTTTCAGAGTTGGTGCAAGGGCCCCGGGGATACCACAGAGGTCATGGACTGACTTACCTGCTTTCCCTTCTGCACCTTCAGTATGTTAAGCAGCACCTGTCCTCGTGGTCTCTTCTTGCTCCCAGTATCATGTCTTCACGTGACCCTTCCCAAACAGGAAGAGGAGTGTGGATCAAAGGAGCCTTGCAGAGGGGTTCTTTTATTTAGGAGATTAACTTCCCCACAAGAGGCAGCACTCCATCCCCTTGGAGTGCATAGGCCAGGACTAGGGCACACCCTTAGACCATTCCCTGGTGAAGAGGAGCCATGATTGGCCTAGATCAGTCAGATTAATCCCCCAAGGCCTGGCAAATGAAATCAAGATTCTGGTAAAGAGGAACTGGGTATGGTTGTTGGGTGGTCAGCCAACAGTGCGCTGCAAGGACTGATATTATTGAGAACCCACTATCTTCTGAGCTCCCCATTCTAAAGCTTGAGAAACCATTGCCAAAGATGTTAAGTAAATGAACAGAGAGTATAACTAGGACTTAGATTCAGGCCTGTTTTTTTTAAAGCGCCTCATTGGAGTGGGGGACATATGGCTCCTTTGTACGCACAGTGTCCTTCCTCGCTGCCTGTCCTCTTCCCTTTAGTTTTAGGGATCGTTTGTGGACTCACTAGAAACCATCAGGGCCCCATGATATGCCTCTGAATGAGGGCCCCTGTATGCTCCACCACACACATGCCTATTTGGTCTCTTGGGTCGTGGGGGTGCTGGAATGCCTTTATAATAATAGGGAGAAAGCTACTCCTGTGTGCAAAGTGGCCTTATTTCAACGAGGAAGTCAGCCCAGTGAGTGCTGGCAGCCGCTGTCCCAGGTCTTGCCACATCCTGACTTGGCCACAAGGCTCCACACTCTGCTTCTTGTCCTGGTTTGTGCTGTGTTCTGCTGAGCACAGTGCAGGTAGTCAGAGGGGCAACAGCCACCTGGAGTACTGGCAGTCCCTCTGCCTGCTCCGAGTCAGTACAGCACCAATCTCTCCTGGCTTTCCCAGCAGGTGGGAGGGAGGGCATGACCCTCCTCCTGTGTGCACTCAGATTTGACTTTCACTGCCCAGAGGTGGAGTGATATTCTGAGGATGGCCAGGGTCCTGGAAAGTGAAAAGTTGCCCCTATTTAATTTAAAAGCAAACAAAAAACCCAAACAAATTGGTATACAAACCTGGATTTAATGATACATTCAAAACATAAAATGGTATGGTAACTTGAGGAATGGTAATTTGGTCAGTTAATCAAGCTGAAGGCGCTTGATTAAAGTATGTGATAATTGGACAAGCAGGGGGAAACAAGACTGGAAGCCTGTTGACTTCCACATTCATGCCGGTTTAGGGTCTGGGATGGGCTTCCTTGTTATTCTCAAATGCCCTGGAGGGAGAAAGATTTTGACTAGAGAGTGCTATGTTCAGAACTGTACCTTAGGAAGATGAGTCTAGATGCAATACGTAGGCTGATTTGTGGTTGGAAGAGGCATGCCTTTGATTCTGTAACTGCAAATGCCCTGGCTTTCTCCAGTCTGCGTTTTCCTTCTCTCACCAGGAACATCGGTAGAAATGACACCTGAGAAGTACACCAGCAGAAGATGGCGCCTTTAGTTCTGAGTGTAGTATATTGGGCACATTAGCGTGTTTCTTCTATTTGTGTTCTTCAGGTCATGTAATAGTCACTCCATTTAAATTAGTATATTTTCCCATGTTAACTCTCACTAGAGGGCCAGGATCTAAATCTAAACTCTGTGAGCCCACAGTGTCTAAACCCACGCCACGCACACTGTTATGCACACCCATGTGTCCTGAACATAAGTGGGTGCTGTACCACTGACACATCCTTGTACAAAAATAATATGAAAAGAAAGAAATACGTTGTTTTAAAAAATCTTTATTTAGTCTGTTTCTAACAGAATTAAGAAAATATTTGCTTCTGTTTTCTACTCATTATTATATAGCTTGCATAATGTAAGTCACAATGTACTTTATTCATCCTGCGTTGGTGTTGTAACATTTTAAGGAAACCTGTGGGACTCAGGAAGGCCGGATGCTGGCAGCCCTGAAAATGTTCCCGGTTATTTAGAAGTACATTTCAATTTTGTCAGTCAAGTACTGAGAGTCTCTCATGAGAAAAAAAACAAAAAACAAAACAAAACAAAAAGCTGGGAATCAAACCAGATTATAAAGGGATTGTTTTTGATGATATAAATATGACATTTAGGATTAACCAGAGAACCTCAAACCAGTTTTTCTGTGTTGAGTAATCACAGCTTGATCTTTACTCAGGGAAGAGCTTAGGAGTTGTGGAACCTTAACCCCATTACTCCATTTTGCATTTCCTTTTTCAATAAAGAAAAATACACTTCCTTTCAAAAAAGGAAGGACCGGTACTAAGTGGCTAACTCCCTTTTGAAGGACTGTGGATTTTATTCAGACCCTCAATAACATGTTGTGTGTTCCTTGGCAAGTCATTTAATCTTTTTTATTTCTTCCTCTTTTTTAATTCCAGTATCCACTAAATCACCATATTTTCTTGAATTTGTCTAATCCTTTCCATTTCCAGAGTCTCTGTTCACATACAGACTCTATTGATTTTACTCCTGGGCTATGGCTGTGGTCTTCCCTGCTCCTACTCTTTCTCCTTTCCTGAACACCCTTGCATGGTTGGTTACTTTTTCCAAATTTTCTTTTTTTCGAGAGAGAGTGAGCAACAGTTGTTAATTGATCAAGTCCAGGTTCCCTTACGTGATACTCAGACTCTGTGGTTGGTTGGGCCCTTCAACAGTCTTCCCCAGTGCTTCTTCACTTTTTGAAATCATGGCCTCTGTGCTGGGGTTTGGGGGGTGGGGGGAGGCTGTTTCTAGCAAGGAACTCTCCTGGCCCCTGAAGTTATGGAGGCTCCTAATGCCTCTGACCCCCAACCAGCCACTTAGAGATCAATATCTCTCTTAACCCATTGTAAGTACATTTTAGGAAGCTCTGAGCTCTCAAATATTGATCTCATTACTGTCTAATCCAAGATTGAATTGGCCTAAGCCAATTTTGGCCAGATTCCTTTTATATTCCTTAGGCTATGGCTATGGAAGCGTGAGGTAGGTGAGGTTTGGCTACTCGCCCATAGCTTCCCTCCAAGGTTTTAGGGAAATCAAATTTCAGACCAAATTTTGCCTTAATTAGCAAGCAAGCCCCTAAACAGTTTTCACAATTTGTTCTGTAAACTCAAGGAAATCCCTGCTTTCTTTCCTTCTAGATGAATGAAAAATTCATTAGCAGCAGACATGCCAAGATTTCGGATGTAGTTTTCTTTTACCCTTATATTTGCTATTAGGCATTCAACTTGACATAAAACTGGGTAGGGGACTGGGTAGGGGGGTCTAGTCTATAGTTGGGTCTGACTGAATTCTTTTATTCTCTTCATATAAGGCGGAGGAGTGTTTCTAAAATATTTTAGCCACTGCACTGTGTGCAAAAGACCTTTATTCTCATCAGTGAAAGTCCATTTCTTTTTTTTTTTTTTTTTTTAGTTGGAGTCTCACTCTGTCAGCCAGACTGGAGTGCAGTGGCCGCTCCCGGCCACCGCAGCCTCGACCTGCTGGGCTCCGGCGATCCTTCTGCCTCAGCCTTCCAAGTAGCTGGAACTACATGCACGTGCTACCACACCTGGCTAATTTTTTTTTTTTTTTTTAATTGTAGAGATGAGGGCTCACCAAGTTGCCCAGGCGGGTCTCGAACCCGCAGGCTCAGGCAATCCACTCACCTCAGTCTCCGAAGGCGCGGGATTACAGGCTGAGCCACCGAACCTGGCAATATTTGACTTTTAACACAAGTCTATCCAACGTTCTGTTTTGGGGTGTTTTTGAAAATTTGACAAAGTCTTTTAAAAAGCCATCTGAAAGAATAAACAATCAAGGCTAGTTAAGGACATTTGAAAAGGAAAGAGACTCACTTTATCAGATTAAAAACTCATTACAAATGAACTACTACAGTAGTTAAATTAATAGTGTCTGATACAACAATACATGATCAGATTAATGATAGTTCAGAAACTGACCCAGGAACAATCAGGGTTGTCATAAATATCAAATTAAGAATTGCAAATGAGCGGACAAGAGACTGTTCATTCAATAAATGGTACTAAGACTCATAATCATTTGGAAAATAATAAAAACATGTAACAAAATAAAATCTAGAGAAATTAAAGGACTAAACATAAATAACAATAATAATAATGATAATGATAATGACCAAGGTGGGAGGATTGCTTGAACCCCGGAGATCCAGACCAGCCTGGGTAACATAGTGAGACCTCACCTCAACAAAAATAAAAATTAAAAAACTAAATGGACACGGTGGCAGACATCTGTATTCCCAGCTACTTGGAAGGCTGAGGTGGACGGATTGCCTGAGTCCAGGAGGTTGTGCCACTGCACTCCAGCCTGGGCGACAGAGTGAGACTCTGACTCATCATCGTCGTCGTCATCATCATCATCATCATCATGTCACAAAACAACGGGAACTGTAGGTGATTATGTCATTGTTCTCTGCATAAGGCAATGAAGGAAATTACAAAGAAAAAGTTAAGTTCACATTTCAACCTTTTGTGCTTCAAAGACCGTGGGCCTCTGGGCACTGGACCTATGAGGTGATGAGGAGTTGAGGGAACCAGGGGAGGGGGCAGGAAGTCAGAGGAATCCTAGTGAGAGAGGTCAAAGGTGGGGTGGGGAGGGCAGCATCTGCGACGGCTGCCCAGGTCTGTGAGGTCAAACCTCCCCCCGATGTCGGGGTTGGAGACCTGCATCCTGACAGCTGAGTCAAAGGGGACTTCGAGTCCTCCCGTGATCCTCAGCCAAGATGAGCACGTCAACACAAGGGAAACTAGACACACAGATATTAAAAAGCTAAGTTATAACTTGGTTAAAATACCCAAGGGTTGAAATTGTTCAAGGACATACAAAATTCAAGGAAAAAAGATGTGAAAGTGAAATAATAGTGTAATTAGATAACCAGGAAAAGATAAGCCAATTTAACAGAGAAATCAGGTGGGCCAAGTGACTCAGAATGGCAAGGTGTGCTAGATTGAACAGTGCACGTCTAAAGTCAGGCATCAAAACAATCTCCAGGTATGGTTTGTTTGTTTGAGTCATGTTCTCACTCTGTCACCTGGGCTGGAGTGCAGTGGCAGCCTCATGATCACTGCAGCCTCGAAATAGGCTGAGGCGATCTTTCTGCCTCAGCCTTTCAAGTAGCTGGAACCACAGGTGAGCGCCACCACATCCAGTTCATTTTCTGATTTATTGTAGAGATGAGTTCTCACCATGTTGCCCAGGCTGGTCTCAAACCCCTGGACTCAGGCCTCTGCCTCCCAAAGTGCTGGATTACAGGCATGAGCCACCATGCCCATCTCCAGCCTTGTTTTTTAAAACTAAAAAAACAGCTGGCATGGTGGCTCACAACTGTAATCCCAGTACATTGGGAGGCAGAGATGAGAGGATTGCCTGAGCCCAGGGGTTCGAGACCAGCCTGGGCAACATGGTGAGACGTCGGCTCTACAATAAATCAGAAAATGAGCTGGGCGTGGTAGTGCTCACCTGTAGTTCCAGCTACTTGGAAGGCTGAGGCAGAAGGATCACCTGAACCCGGTAGGTCAAGGTTGCAGTGGCCGTAAGTGTGCCACTACACTCCAGCCTGGGCGACAGAGTGAGACGCAGACTTAAAAAATAATAATAATAAAATTAAATTAAAAAAAAAACAAGAAATAGCAGGCAGCAGGGCACGGGAGCTGACATCTATAATCTCAGCGCTTTGAGATGCCAAGGAAGGAGGAGTCCAAGGTTAGGTTACAGCAAGCTATGATCCTGTTGCTGCACTCCAGCCTGGGCTGCAGAGCAAGAAAAACCCATGGCCTACAGTGACCTCCGATCCCAGGCCTGACTCCTGCTCTTGCTTCAGACAGAGCCTTTGAAGCCCTTGGTAGTGTTGGAAGCACTAGTTTCTTGGCCCTTCTCCCACCTTGGGAGCAATCTGGGGATGAGGGGCGCAAACGCTGTCATCCAGGTTTACAGGAACTGCTTTGTCCCCTGGCCACAATCTTTCTTGTCCTCCTAAGATTCTGAAGGTCACTTGTTTGGCCACCAGCATTGCTGAAAGTCACTGGGCAAAAAATAGCCTTAGAACCCTGCAAGAGGGGCCACCATGAAATCCTTGGGCTCCAGCCAAGGCTGGGCCCCCTCGGCTCTCCGAGAAATTCTTCTCCACTCACAGATCTGCTCTCTGGAAAGGTTGGCTTATTTCTCTTTTTGATCATTTGCTTTTTAATGATTTTACTTCTTGGATATGTACATGCACATCATAATCCTTTTTCTTTTTCTTTTTTTTTTTTTGAGTTCGAGTCTCACTATCGCCCAGACTGGAGTGCAGTGGCCGCTCCCGGTCACTGCAGCCTCGACCTGCTTGGCTCAGGCGATCCTTCCGCCTCAGCCTTCCGGGTAGCTGGAATTACAAGCGCGCGCTACCACGCCCAACTGATTTTTTTGATTTATTGTAGAGATGAGGTCTTGCCAAGTTGCCCAGGCGGGTCTCGAACCCGCGGGCTCAGGCAATCCACTCACCTCAGCCTCCCAAAGGCGCGGGATTACAGGCTGAGCCACCGAGCCCAGCTTCATAACCCTTTTTCTTTGCTTTTTTTTTTTTTGAGTTGAAGTCTCATTCCTTGCCCAGGCTGGAGTGTAGTGGCATGCTCACGGCCACCCCAGCACTGACCTTCTGGACTCCGGCGATCCTTCTGCCTCAGCCTTCCAAGTAGCCAGAACTATAGGCGTGCACTACCACGCCCGGCTAATTTTTTATTTATTGTAGAGATGAGGTCTCGTCAAGTTGCCCGAGCTGGTCTCGAACCCACAGCCTCAGGCAATCTACTCCACTTGGCCTCCCAAAGTGCTGGGATTACAGGCTGAGCCACCGAGCCCAGCCTGTTTCTTTTTCTTTTCTTTTCTTTTCTTTTTTTTTTTTGAGACAGGGTTTCACCCTGTCATTCAGGCTAGCGTGCAGTGGTGTGATCAAGGCTCACCACAGCCTCGACCTCCTGGGCTCAGGCAATCCTTCCGCCTCAGCCTCCTGAGTAGCTGGGATTTTAGGCACATGCCACCATGCCTGGCTAATTTTTTTTTCATAGAGACAATGTCTTGTTTTGTTGTCCAGGCTGGTCTTGAACTCTTGGGCTCAAGCGATCCTCCCGCCTCAGCCTCTCAGAGTGTTGGGATTACAGGTGTGAGCCACTGCATTTGATGGTAAAAAAAAAAATTATAATGAATGAAAGTTTCTCTTCCCCTCCTGTACCCCCACCAGTGGCCACGTTTCCACTTGCCACCACCCGTCTCTATGAACGCTGTCAAGAATAATCTGTGCGTGTGCAAGCATATAAAGCCATAGACCTCGTTTTATGTTTTATACAAAGTGACACGTACTAAGTTTGCTGCATTTTGCTGTCTCATTTAGAAGTGGTTCTGAAGGATCATTCTGCATCTGCACACATGGAGTTGCCACACTCCATCTGAAGCTGCTTCGTGTTCCGTCTGTGCATGAACCGTGTTGTATCTAACCAGCCTCTGTGGATGGATTGCGCCAGATCCATCCTTGTTCATGTAACATCATTCCTGTTCCTTTCTACATCTCCCTGAATTTCCATAATCCTTTCCTAGTAGGTTCCAAGCTGAATTCTGCCCACAAGGGACAGCCTTCTCAAATTTGGAAAGCGGATGGTAGCAGAAGCTCCTACTCTCCAGCAGCAGCCATGGGCAATTGCTGACCTCTTCCCTTGGCTTCTTGGTGTCACCTAGCACAACCCGCCCTGTGGTGCTGTAAGCAACTGAGATCCTTGGTGACAACTTCCAGCAACTCCAGATGTCCTCCTGGAGATTATCTGCTTAGGTACCATCTTCCCAGCCATCACTTTACTTCTAGAACCTTCCTGACCTTTCCTCTCCCAGACCCTCCAGTGCTTCTGCAAGTCCTTAGTTCCCTGTATTAAATCTCTTTCTGCCTGAAATACCTAGAGTGGCTTCTGATTTCCTGACTGAACCCTGACTGATGCAGACAGTACTCTTTACCTATCCTTTTCATGCTTGGGAACATGTGACACTATCTGTAGCATAAATTATTAGACGTGAAATGCCCAGGTCAATTTAAATTTTGATGATATATTAGTTTGCTAGGGCTGTTGTAACAACGTACCGCAGACTGGGTGCATTAAACAACAGAATTCATTTCCTCTCAGTTCTGGAGGCTGGAAGTCTGAGATCAAGATGTCAGCAGGGTCAGTTTCTTCTGAGGCCTCTCTCCATGGCTTGTAGGTGGCCATCTTCTCCCTGTGTCTTCACATGGTCTTTCTCTGTGCCGGTCTATGTCCTAATCTCTTCTTATAAGGACATCAATCATATTGGATAAGGGCCACCCATATGGCTTCCCTGTAGCTTAATTGCCTCTTTAAATGCCCCATCTTCAAATACATTCACATTCAGAGGTACTGGGAGTTATGAGAATTCAACATATGAATTCTGGGGGACACAACTCAGCTCATAACAGATAGATAGCTATTGCCGACTCATTCTCCCTGGAATTTGTACCAAACAGCACGGCCCACAGCAAACAACGAGGAAGCCCATCACACATACTTGCCAACAGAGCATGTCCGCAAACCTGGTGATCTTCACCAATCTCATAGGTAAGAAAAGATACATGGTGTGGTTGTTTTAATTTGCATTTCTCCTACTCTGGGTGTGATTAATATCTTTCATGTGTTTGAGTCATTTTTACTTCCCTTTCTGAGAATGAACTATGCAGGACAATTCTCCAGGTGACCTTGAAATGACCCAGTTCTTCTTCCTTTCTCACTTGTAGTTCTCAAGAATAACCATAGAATGTCCTGGAAATGCAACATCTTGAGGTAAGGGGGAGCTGGCCATAACAGCTCAGCCTCTGTTCTGGTTCCCCCTTAAAAATGGGATGTCTTTGAACACTGCAGCCCAGCAACTCATGGGGTATAAAACTCAGGGCAGGCTGATATTGGGGTCCCTCAACTGGGGTGCAAGTGGGACTCGTGCATTTGAGACTCCATCAGCCCTAGGTGGCTTTCCTGAGCCTTGGGTCCCGGCTCTCAATGAATCCTAGGCTTCTGTGGTCTCTTGCTATCTGTGGGTAATAAATCCTTCATGTGACTTGTTGCATTTGAGTATGTTCTGTCCCACCAGACTCAGACAAGTTGGTAACTAGTGCACAGCGAGTCTGTTTCGCAATTTGTTCATATTCTTGTGTCTATTTTTCTATTGGCTTATTTGTCCTTTTATTTTATTTTATTTTATTTGAGTTGGAGTCTCACTCTGTCGCCCAGACTGGAGTGCAGTGGCCGCTCCGATCGACCTGCTGGGCTCCGGCGATCCTTCCGCCTCAGCCTTCCAAGTAGCTGGAACTACAGGAGCGTGCTACCAACGCCCGGCTAATTTTTTGGTTATTGTAGAGATGAGGTCTCGCCAAGTTGGCCAGGCGGGTCTCAAACCCACGGGCTCAGGCAATTCACTCACCTCAGCCTCCCAAGGCGCGGGATTACAGGCTGAGCCACCGAGTCCTGCTTTTTATTTTATTTTAAAGATGTGGGGTACAATTCAGGGTTAAGTGTACAAATAGTCATTTTACAGGTAGTTTGGGCCTCGTTTGGTCCCTACTTCACCTGGTTTGAGATCAGTTACCCTTATTGATGAAGTGTGCCCCCCATCTCCCCTGGCAGTTTCCCACTACTGACAATCCCTTTCTTATAGTATTATGATAATTGTTCAGGGTCTGCTTATGAGTGGGAACACGTGGTACTCAGTTCTTTGTTTCTGTGATAGAGCACTCAGTATTATAGACTCTAAGTCCATTCAAGTTGCTGCGGAGTTCATAGCTTTGTCCTTTATGACTGCATAATATTCCATTGTGTATATATACCACATTTTTTAAATGTCCACTTTTGATGGGCAGCACAATTGGTTCCATGTTTTTGTTCTTGTGAATAGTGCTGCAATAAACATGCATGTGCAAGTATCTTTTCACAGAGTGATTTGAGTTCCTCCAGGTATATTCCCAGAAGGGGGATTTTTGTCTCTTTCTTTTTCTTTTTTCTTTTGAGTTGGAGTCTCACTCTGTCACTTAGGCTGGAGTGCAGTAGAACGCTCACTGCCACTGCAACCACGACCTGTTGGACTCAGGTGATCCTTCCACCTCAGCCTTCCAAGTAGCTGGAACTACAGGCACATGCCACCACACCGGGCTGTTTTTTTATTTATTGTAGAGATGAGGTCTCAGGCTGGTCTCAAACTCATGGGCTCAGACAAACCTCTCACCTCAGCCTCCCAAAGTGCTGGGATTATAGGCATGAGCCACAGCACCCAGCTGTCTTTTTCTTATTGATTTGTAGAAAGGTTTTATGAAAGAAATTTACCTGATGCACAATACACATATTTTTCCATTTGTCGTTTATCTTTTGACTTTCTTCATCATTTTCCAACCATACAGCCAATATTTATATGTGAACCAGCCATCTTCTCTTCTATGGTTTCTAGATACTATGTCATTCTTAGAAAGTCCTTTTCAACCTTGAAATTATAAAATAAATTTTCCCATATTTTCTTCTAGCACTTTTATATTTCACTTTTCATATTAATACCATTGGTCCACCTGAAGTTTATTTCAATATAAGAGATGAGGACTTGTGTGTGTGTGTGTGTGTGTGTGTGTGTGTGTGTGTGCTTCTTTTTTTTTTTTTTGAGTTGGAGTCTCACTCTGTCGCCCAGACTGGAGTGCAGTGGCATGCACTCGACCTGCTGGGCTCCAGCGATCCTTCCGCCTCAGCCTTCCAAGTAGCTGGAACTACAGGCACGCGCTACCACGCCTGGCTAATTTCTTTTTTTTAATTTATTGTAGAGATGAGGTCTTGCCAAGTTGCCCAGGTGGGTCTCAAACCCGCGGACTCAGGCAGTCCACTCACCTCAGCCTCCCAAAGCACGGGATTACAGGCTGAGCCACCCAGCCTGGCTTGCTTCTTTTTTTTTTTTTTAGAGACAGAATCTCACTCTATTTCCCAGGCTGGAATACAGTGGTGCAATCATAGCTCACTAAAGCCTTGAACTTCTGGGCTCAAGTGATCCTCTCACCTCAGCCTCCTGAGTAGCTAGGACCACCATGCCCAGTTTTTATTTTATTTTATTTTTTTGTAGAGATAGCATGCACTACCACCCCCAGTTAATTTTTTTTATTTTTTGTAGAGATAGGGGTCTTACTATGTTGCCCAGGCTGGTGTTGAATTCCTGGCTTCAAGTGATCCTGCAAACACGGCCTCCCAAAATGCTGGGATTATAGGCATAAGCCACTGTGCCCAACTAACATAAGGCATTAATCAAATTTTTTCTAGGCAGATGGTTATCCAGTCATCTGAACACCATTCCATCTTTCCTCCACCAAGCTGAAGTGTCAAGTTTTATTATATACTGAATTCTCATGTGCATTTGGGGCTAATTCCATGCTTCCTACACATGGTTGAGATCTTCTCTGCTCTTCTCAAACATCTGACATCTCTGCTCTTTTTTATCAGATGGCCTTACCTTTTAATTCACAGAGGACATGGAAGGATTCGTGGGAAGAGCACCTCCAGTTTAAAATGGAAGGCCTAGGCCAGGCTCGGTGGCTCAGCCTGTAATCCCAGCACTTTGGGAGGCCGAAGTGAGAGGACTGCCTGAGCCCACGGGTTCGAGACCCACCCGGGCAACTTGGTGAGACCTTGTCTCTACAATAAATCAAATGAAAAGCTAGCACGTGCCTGTAGTTCCGGCTACTCGGAAGGCTGAGGTGGAAGGATCGCCGGAGCCCAGCAGGTCGAGGCTGTGGTGGCAGGGAGTGTGCCACTGCACTCCAGTCTGGGTGACAGAGTGAGACTCCAACTAAAAAAATAAATAAATAAAATAAAATAAAATAAAATAAAATAAATGGAAGGCCTATCCCCCTCCCCTCCAGGACATCCCCTCCACCTGCGTCTCAGAGCCTACCCTTCCTGTGATCCTTAGGACCACTCTCCTGTGTGGTCAACATCTACTGCTCCACTCACCCTTCCCCATGCCTTTTAATAGACTCACATTTTAAAAACAAACAAAAACCAAAAACTCCTTCACTCCCATGAGCCTCTTCAGCTATGCCGTCTTTATTCTAAACCTGCAACCAAAGTCCCTCGGTGACTTGTCTACTTGCAGTCTCTGCAGTCCCGTTCCCCATTCACCCCTTAAGCCTCTGCAATCTGCCTGCACCCCTATCCATCCAGAATTGGGAGGAATGGGGAGCTCTTGGTCATCCTTGCTTGTCTGACCTGTCCTCCCAACTTTGAACTACTGTGTCCTCTGCCAGCATCAAGCAGGAATCTGACTGGATGGCATATGGCTCTTGATAGGCACTTCCACACGGTTTCCAGAAGGTGGAGTCTAAGGGCAGGAGGTTGTGGAGGTGGCCACCCTTCGGCCTCCCTAGCTAAGAGAGAGAAACAAGCTACTGGTCTTGCTCGTCTACAGGTGACCAGTCAGGAGGCTGGGCTTATCCACAGATATGGCAGAAAGTGTTCGCTCCAAAAGCCTGGAGACCCATGGACTTTGCAGAGGGTGCCCAGAGGCTCACAGGAGGGCAACATAAGTGTCTTTCTGCCCATCCTCAAGCCGGGCTCTGGAGCCAACCACTTACCTCAGCATTTCTCACCATTGCCAGTTCCAGGCTGGGGAGACTTGTAGGGTCACTCACAAAGTAGAACGTGCAGTCAGAATTGTCGGGGTGTGGGGGGCAGCAAGCTTGAAGGATAGAGGGCCAAGGTCAAGAGCTGTGTGCAAAGCAGGTCGACCTTCCCTAGAGATTTGCCTTCGTCCCTTTGTCCTGGCTCCTGAAGTAACCTAGAAGCCCTTGGGATTCTCCAAGGGATAGGAGTAGCTTCATTATTCATAGCAGACCCCTCAGACCACACACGATACTTTACCCTAACAAACTGAGTTATGGTGGGCCTCTTGGGTCCAGAGTGTCAGATCAACCTTGGAGGTCGGGGGACAAATTGGAGATTGAGAGTTGGGCTCGGTGGCTCAACCTGTAATCCCGTGCTTTGAGAGGCAGAGATGAGTGGATTGCCTGAGCCCACAGGTTCGAGACCCGCCTGGGCAACTTGGCGAGACCTCATCTCTACAATAAATAAAAAATAAAAATTAAAAAAAAAAGGCATGGAAACTACTTCTCCCTCCAGATCTTCTCAAATA
>CAUYQG010176731.1:0-16696 GCA_963574415.1 Tarsius wallacei
CTATTCCTCTATACAAAGATGGGGTCTACACAGAAAAAAAAAAAAGCACAGAATAAAGTCAGTAAACTAACAGGACCAAAGCAAGTATGTAAACATTATCAATAAGAGTAATGAGACAGAAAACAAGATGTGTAAGACAAACAAAGAATAAAAAAATATTTTTTTAACCAAGCACACTCTGAGACTTTTCCTTTAAGTCCAATGTCCTTTCAGCTCTGATTTCTAGCTGTGTTTGCAGGCTGGTAGATTTGTTCACAGTTAGGGTCAGTTGCCCCTGGCCTGCTGTGGAGGTTGGTTCAGATCTGGGCTGCCTGCCAATTCTGCTACACAGAACTGGCCTGTGTCTATTTAGCAAGGGGAAGGAGCTTCTCGTCTTCCCATTTTGATGTTGTTACCTTGAATCCCCAGCAGGTGGTGCTGATCTCACTGCTTCAGTTGATCTTTTTCCACAGCAGCTGGCGACTGCCAGGCGATGCAAGCTGGGCAGGGTGGAAATAGGAGGCCACCCAAGACGGGAGGGAGCAGGCAATGGTAGCAGCAGTGGCAGGAGCTGCTTCACGGTGCGTGAAAGGAGCTCCACGAGCCTGGCTCTGGGCGAGGGGTAGGGTGTAGCAGTGGCAGCAGCAGAGGCAGTTTCAGTAGAGCCTGTTTGTGGGGGCTTCACGGCCCAGAGCCTTGGGTCACCTAGGGCATTGGCGGGGCGACGGCAGCTGTGGTGGCATCAGCAGCGCGGCGCAGCTGAGAAGTCTAAGGTGGTTGAGGGATCAGCAGAGCACTGTGTGGAGAGCAGGCTGTCGACAATGGGAGCTGCAGCCCCCCGGGGGTGGGCTAGAGTCTTTATGTGTGTTCTCTTTCGCGGAGGGTCTCACAGACCAAACTGCCCCATTGCCATCTTGCTGGAAGTCTCTGACCTTGTTTCTTTTAACCCTTCATTCTGAAATACTTTCAATATCTGCTTTGCTATCACTGATGAGTTGGGGTGTTTCACTAGTGCCTGTGGAGAAGCCTAACCCAGTCCTGCCAGCGCAGTCCTGGGAGAAGTATCTCTGGGGGTCTCCAGCGCGGGCTCCCAGAGAGAGTTGCTGCACCCTTTCGTGCCTCTAGCTGGACTATTTCTATAAAGAAAAACTTCTCTGTATAGAGGATGTCTGTTGTGGTCTGAGGTGTAGTATGCATAAGAAAACAAAACCTTTACATCTTTTACTCAGAGTTGTCAGTATTGTTTTACAAAACTGGTAGTACCATATCTCTGTGGTTTGATAGCAATACAGTCAAGGTGCTAAATGGTTGTATTACCATTAAGATTCCCCATAGTGCCCTTTTACAGGCACCTCATCTTTCTTCCCTTCCCTCATTTTCTAGTTCTTGGCAACCGCTAGTCTGTTCTTCATTCCTATATCTTTGTCATTTCAGTAACATACATGTTGAATCATATAGTATGTAATCTTTCTGGACTGTTTTTTTGTATTGGCATACTTCTTCAGAGATTCTTCCAAGATATTGTGAGTCATGCAAATTTTTTGGTTTCCCAGTGTATATAAAAGTTATGTTTACAGCAACCACTATCTGAATCAGTCAGCAACTATCAACATTGAGGCAAAACCCCTCATCAGCAAAAAGATCATCAAGAAAGGTCATCACTGAAAGCTCAGATGGCCATTAACATTTTTATTAATGAAGTTTTTGAAATTAAAATCATAAGTTTCTTTAATGGTATCTAAAATAGTGAATCCTTTCTAGAAGTTTTCAATTTACTTTTCCCAGATCCATTAGCAGAATCACTATCTATAGCCTTATGAAATATATTTCTTAAATAATAAGAATTGCAAATCAAGATTTTTTTTCTTGACCAATGGGATACAGAATGGATTTTGTGTTAGCAGGCATGAAAACAACATTAATCTTGTACTTCTCCATCAGGGCTCTTGAGTTACCAGGTACATTGCTATGAACAGTAATATTTTAAAATAAATCTTTTTTTTTTACTGAGCAGTAGGTCTCAACAGTGGCCTAAAAATATTTAGTAAACCATACTGTAAACAAGTGTGCTATCATTCAGGCTTTGTTGTCCCATTTATAAAGCATAAGCAGAGTAGTAGATTTAGCATAATTCTTAAAAGCACTCGAATTTTTGAAGTAGTAGAATAGCATTGGTTTCAACTTAAAGTTACCACTGAATTGCCCCCTACAGGAGAGTTAGCTTAACCTTGAAGATTTGAAGGCAGGTGTTGATTTCTCATCACTAGCTATAAAAGTCCTAAAACAGCATTCTCTTTCAACAGACGATTGTTTTATCTACATTAATAATCTATTGTTTCATGCAGCCATCTTCTTCAAGTATCTCAGCTAGATCTTCTGGATAACTTGCTACAATTTCTATATCATCATTTGCTTTGCACTTTTATGACATGGAGGTAACTTCTTTCCTCAAACCTGGACTGTGGACTTCATGTGGGACAGGTACATGGGTCAAGTCTTTTGGAGCACAGCATCTCAGAATTGCTAGAACAACCATGGAATGGTGGCAGTAAACAGGAAACAATTAGTCACCAAGAACTGGGCTTTGAGGAAAAAAAAATGATGTCACCAGCAAAAGTTATCTGCCAACATAAAGATCATACTGCCTTAGCAAGAAAGGTAAGCAAGTGAGAAACATTGTAGACAGAACCACAAAGTAGACAGATGGT
This sequence comes from Tarsius wallacei, assembly GCA_963574415.1. Taxonomy (NCBI): domain Eukaryota; kingdom Metazoa; phylum Chordata; class Mammalia; order Primates; family Tarsiidae; genus Tarsius; species Tarsius wallacei. Next base: position 2,688 of record CAUYQG010176731.1, read on the forward strand.
TGAAAACTAGTCTGAATAAGGCACTGAGTTACAATGTGAAGAAAAGGTAAGGGGATTACAAGTAAAGGGAAACATTGTCTTTAAGAAGCACAGATTCGACACTTCTTAAAGATTCAGTTAAGTACATTTTATAAAGGAATCAGGTGTCAATTCAACACAGTGTCAAAAAGTTCTAAATTAGAAGAAATAATTTTCAGTTCTAATGACATCCGCTATTCATTTTAATCAGTAATTTTGTAATAAGAATTTGCTATGTGTCAGACATTATGCCAAATTCTAAGAACTCCACAGTGAACCAGGCATAGTCCCACTCTCAAAAAAAATCACAATCTAGTTAATGAAGTAGGAATATAGAAGGAATCCTACAAAAATCTCTAGGTCTTACCATCTCTTAGATGTAGGTGAAGCTATATTAACCTTAAAGCCTGAATTTAGCATGTCACTTGTTTTCTCAAACCCACCCAAGTTAGATACATCTCTTGTGATGCACCTAGTTTGTTAAGACTCTCATGAGATGCTAGGAAAATGAAAGGTACCCTCCAAGAATGATGATTGAATTCCTGTTGACTTTAGAAGGTAAAGTGCATGATTTGGAAAACAAATCCCATATCATGCACCTGCGGAAATGCTGAATTGTCTTTGAGAGGGCCATGTGTTTTCGATTCAGTCACTGTTGCCCTGTAACCAGCAGGTCCTGGGAGTCCGTAGGGAGGACGCCTGGACACCCGGAAGACGGGAGATGGTGTGACTTGATTAGATAATCTAACCTAAGAAGAAATCCCAGAGAAGTAGGAGGAAAAGAAAAAAATGGCTGAATCAGGAGCTATTGACATTCAAAGATGTGGCCATAGAATTCTCTCAAGAGGAGTGGGTATTCCTGGACCCCACTCAGCAGATATTGTACAGGAATGTGATGTTAGAGAACTACAGAAAGCTGGTTTCTCTAACAGGACTTGCTGTCTCTAAGCCAAACCTGATCACCTGTCTGAAACAAAGGAAAGAGCCCTGGAAAATGAAGAGACACAGCACATCAGCCAAACCTCCAGCTGTGACTTCTCATTACACTGAGGGCCTTTTGCCAGAGAAGAGCATAGAAGACCCACTTCCAAATGTGCCAATGGGAAAATGGGTCCTTAAGAACTTATGCTTAAAAAAATCTTGGGAAAGTGTGCATGAAGGTGAAGGGCAGATAGATAACTATTACAAATGTAACAAGAGAGGGAAAGTCTTTCATCAACATTCCAAATATGTTATCCCCCAGAGTATCCATATTTCTGAAATGGCTTTCAAACATGAATATGGGAAAACATTTAGCTGGTCCTCAAAATGTAGTCAACATAAAAAAAATAGTGGAGAAAATGTAGACAATATATGTGGGGACGTGTTTAGGAAATCATCCTATCTGAATAGACATGAAAGAATCCATAGGGCAGAGAGAGCCTTCTAAAGTGGAAAATGTGGCAAAGTCCTTAGCTCTTACTCATGTCATTCCCAAAATCAGAAAATTCATAGTGGAGAGAAACTTTATAAATGTGAAGAATGTGATAAAGCCTTTACTTGGTATTCACATCTTATTTGCCATCAGAGAATCCATACTGCACATAAACCCTACAAATGTCAAGTATGTGACAAAGCCTTTCATCAGTACTCAAATCTTATTCAACATCAAAGATACTATACAGGAGAGAAACCCTACAAATGTGAAGAATGTGGCAAATCCTTTCATACTCGTTCATACCTTTCTCGTTATATTACCATCCATAGTAGACAGAAACCCTACAAATGTGAAGAATGTGGCAAAGCCTTTTGCTGGCACTCATGTCTTATTCAACATCAGAGTATCCACACTGGAGAGAAACCCTACAAATGTGAAAAATGTGGCAAAGCCTTTCATTTGCAATCAGGGCTTAGTCAACATCAGAGTATCCACATTGGAGAGAAACCCTACAAATGTGAAGAATGTGGCAAAACCTTTCATTGTCAATCAGGTCTTATTCAACATCAGAGTATTCATACTAGAGAGAAACTCTGCAAATGTGAAGAATGTGGCAAAACCTTTCGCTTTCGTTCACACCTTACTCAACATACGGTGATCCATACTGGAGAGAAACCCTACAAATGTGAAGAATGTGGCAAAGCCTTTCACTCTCATTCACTACTTGCTCAACATGGCAAGATCCATACTGTTGAGTAACCCTACAAATGTGAAAAGTGTGGCACAGCTTTTTGTACTCATGGAGAATTTGCTGGACATAAGACCATCCATACTGGAGAGAAACCCTACAAATGTGAAGAGTATGGCAAAACCTTTCACTCTCATTAAGGATTTGCTGGACATAAGATCATCCATACTGGGGAGAAATCTTACAAGTGTAAAGAATATGGCAAAGCCTTTCATTCTCACAATGGATTTGCTGGACACATGGCCATGCATACTGGAGATAAACCCTACAACTGTAAAATATGTGGAAAAGCCTTTCACTCTCATTCACTACTTACTTGACATGTCAAAATCCATACTGTTAAGAAACCCTACAATTGTGAAGAGTGTGACTGAGGTTTTCACACTTATAAAGGATTTGCTGGACATAAGACCATCCATACTGGAGAGAAACCCTACAAATGTGACAAATGTGGCAAAAGCTTTAGCTCTCAAATGATTTGCTATACATATGAGGAACCATCCTGGAGAGAAACTATACAAATGTGAAAAATGTGGCAAAGTCTTTACCTTTCATAAAGTATTTACAGAACATAAGACCATCCATACTGGAGAGAAGCCCTACAAATGTGAAGAATATGGCAAAGTTCTTCACTCTCACAATGGATTTGCTGGACACATGATCATCCATACTGGAGGGAATCTCTACAAATGTGAAAAATATGGTAAGCCTTTTGCTCTCCTATACAAGTTGCTGGACATGTGAGAATCATACTGAGATGAAACTATATAAATGAGAAGAATGTGATAAAGCCTTTAGCTTTCATTCAATACTTGGTGTACATATGAACATCTATATTTAGGGATTCCCTATAGAAGGGCAGAATGGGGCAAGCCTTTTCACTGTTATTCTATGTTTTCTCAACATCAGAGAATTTATACTCTAAATTTTCAGTATCTGTAATGACTGGAAAATCATATATCAAGTTATAAACTATATAGACATGGTAAGAAATTTACAGATGTAAAGAGTACCATTATCTTTACTTAAACCACAGATCATTTGAATGTACAAATGTAAAAAATGTGTAAAGACATTAACCAGCAAAAACTTTATTTGACATTAGACTATGCATTGGAGAGAATCTACATTTTAAAGAATGTGGACTGGCCTTTGTTCAAAATATTTGCCAATGGGAACCCTAGGGTATTCAGGCTGAAAACTTCACAGTTGCAATTTATATAAAAACTTATTTACTGAAAAGTCAAGTTGAAATAAATGTCAGATATTGAATGGCATTAGAAGATGGTTTTTGTTTTTAGGCAAGCATAAGTATATTCCCTGTATAGTTTTGGCTGTGCATTGGCAGAATTTGAGGATATTTTGAAAAGCAAACAATACTGATGTAACTCAGTTCACATGATGCTATTCCTTCATTCGTAGTGTCTATGTAAAAGCATGGGGTCAGTTGATACGTTAGAGCTATGAAATGTCCTTGTATAGTAGATCACCAGTAGTCATCTCATGTTGTTCATGGAGGATGAAGACCCTTATATGTAATCTCCTTTAAAAGATCAAAGTGAAGAGGCTTTTTGTGGCTCACATTGAGCATTATTATAAGTTCGGCAAGAGGTGGTGAGTGCTCAGGATAACGTATTTGACAAAAAAAAATCATTGAGAATTTTAGAAATCATTTGTTTTACTACTTACGTATTAATGAGAAAATGAGGCCAGACCATTAATATCTTGATGCATCTTCATAGTATCAATACTTACAAGCCATAAGTGTAATTTGATATAAAGAAATATTTTCATAGACATCAGAGGAAAGATAATTACTCACTTAAAATGTATATATTGTAAGTTTATGTTTAGTAAATAATCAGATTCAGTTTTGAAAACTGAAGAAAGCTGTTTAAACATATATCCCACTATCAGAGAACAGAAATTCTTGAGTGTTTGTAATCTGTTTTTGCTATTGAGCATACAGTGAAATTTGAAGGTTTATTTAGGCTATGTAAATTCATTCGTTTTAATGAACAAAATTGTTTATGAAGTATTAACCAATTTGTTTGTCCACACAATAAATTGTTATGTTGCCATAAAAAAAAAAAAAAAAAGGAAACAAATCCATGGGCATTTTCTTTTACCCAAACTTTACACCTTGTTGTAAGAAAAATATGGACATACTTATTTTAAGCAGTCTATAAGAATCAAATTTGTAGCATTGAGTTCTGCTTGAACTCTCATTTGGCTATCTCTAAAGCATTGCTATCTTAAGTTACTGGATTCCTTCCTTAAGCTTCTTGTTCAGTGGAAAGTAAAATGAAAATATTTTCAGATTAGTCACATCCCTTTATAAATGGTTTCTTAACATTTCGACTCTCTGTTTGGGAGCCTGCCCAAACAAGAGGTGTCTTATGGATTCTCAGGAAATCCGGGGTACTCATGAGATATCTTACTTTACTGTCTATAAAATGGTCAGACATCCACCTCTAACTGAAAATGTGGGAAATTCCATCATCCCCAGAATCTATTTTAGTTCTATTGTATACATATTTCAAATGGGGAAAGTTTTATTTCATTTTAAATAAATAAACTTTTAAATTAAAAAAAATCATTCTGGGGCATTTGTTTTCCATTGCACTGTTGAGCCGAATAATCATTGTTATAGTCACAGTTTATTGCCTTTTTTTTTTTTTGACAATGGAGGCACAAAATTCTAGCTTGTAATTGGTGCCACATAGCTTTTTGCATAAATCTTTAAATATACTCCTAGGGAAGACATATGGCTAGACTATCCATGAGCCCCGGTATCCTGTGGGCAACTCCGCAGCAGATGTGTATAGGTTTGTGAAAGCCTGTGCAATTCTCTCTATTTGTTTGGGACAAGAGCATAGCCATTTTTTTTCCATCATCTATATGTACTATTTAATAGCACATGAGCTCAGTAAATTAGTTAATAAATCAGTATGGTTGCTATACACTCTCTTATCACTATGAAATATCTGTTCACTTATAGGGAGGCTTTGACATTGGATTTGGTTTCTGACCATAACACACAGACTCAATCTTGTGAGTGAAAATGCTGCTTAAGACATACCAGCCTTTATACCTGCATTGTGCTCAGCATGTATATTGTTTTTTATATAACATCTAATACAATATATGAAATGTGTAGACATTTTTAATATGCTGTAGTTTAAATGTCGAGTGATCATATTCATTGAATAGGAATTCATTGATTCCCAAATAAGACTGTTTTGGGGAAAAACAGAGAAAACTCTTTATACACAATTTCAAAGCTTTATCATTTAGCATTAACCAAATTATGGTGGAAACTGATGTATTTGTTTGAAAACCGAACTGTTCTTACCAGATAACACTATTTTAATGAATGTGCTTTTAAACAGACTCGGAAGAATGTTTGAAAGTTCACTTAGTATCTTGAATTTGCTTGCAACTTTGTTTTAATTAACACATGTGAAACTGGTCTTTTTTCCCAATACAAATAATTCATGCAAATAGATGCCTGTGAACTTCCAGTAAGTGGAAATCAGCTAAGCTAAGAGGATGCAGAAAAGCGTATATCCAGCTAAAACAATGTTGATGAAGGCATAGAGGTGAGAGAGGAGAGCACATGCTGTTTAAGAAACACAAATTCCACACTTCTTAAAGATTCAGTTAAATACATTTTGTAAAGGAATCAGGTGTCAATTCAACACAGTGTCAAAAAGTTCTAAATTAGAAGGAATAATTTCCAGTTCTAATGACATCTGCTAATTCATTTTAATCAGTAATTTTGTAATAAGAATATGCTATGTGTCAGACATTATGCCAAATTCTAGAAACTCCACAGTGAACCAGGCATAGTCCCGACTCTCAAGAAATCACAATCTAGTTAATGAAGTAGGGAAATAGAAAGAATTCTACAAAAATCTCTTGGTCTTACCATCTCTTAGATGTAGGTGAAGCTATATTAACCTTAAAGCCTGAATTTGGCATGGCATTTGTTACCTCAAACCCACCCAAGTTGGGGACCTCAGCCTCCCTTTTAAGCCTTCTGAGTTAATTGGGATTTCTCAAGTGCTATAGAACCCTCCAGTGTTCTCCTTTGGACTCCTACAAAGGCACTTCTGCCAGGTGCTTGACACCATCACTGCTAATGGTGCCTCTACATTTAGTATGTTGCCCTGCCCAGTATTCAGTGTCCTGTATTCTGAACACTGCAAAGTCCCTGAGGCAGCACATGGCCATTGGGCTGGTGTAACATGCTGTTTTCAGCATATGTGAAAATGCCCTGAGCCCTACCTCCAAGTTGTGCTTTGACACCTGAACTCCCAAGCCACGCTGCTTATGTACCGGGCCTCACAACATACTGTCCGATGCAGAGTCAGATTAGAGAAGAGATGTACATTCAGTTCTCCATCTCCCTCTCTTTTTTGTCCTTGCTAAAAGGTGTTTTTTTTCTCACAAGTCTCTGTCCCTCAATACAAATAATTTAACCAAATAGGTACCTACAAATTTCTAGCTAACAATTTGGCAGACACAGAAACTTCAGTCTTGTAAATAAAGAGGTAGTTATAATAGACTATAGTCAAGGTTACAGCAGAGTTTACTTACCATGGTTTTGAGGGGATGCATAGGAGGGACACTTAGCCTAGGCTCAGGGAAGTGAGGGTGGGGGTGGAAGGCTACTGAAAGAAAATGAAACCAGCACCTAAGGACAAGTGGGGATTAGCTGGAGCAGGAGGACACTGAAGAGGATTTATGCAACCCAAATCGAAGGCCTAGAGTGAGGAAGAAAAACACATTTGTTTATGAAGCTCAAATTCTCCCTTATTCAAAGGTCCAACCCCAAAGTCTTGATGAAGCCCTCTCCTTTCACTTTCCGTTCATCTATGCATGCCTTTGTCCATTTATCACACTAAGGCTTCCATTATAATTATTTGTGAGCATATCCATCTCCCATGACTAGAAGATAAGCTCATTGTGGATTCTGCCAAATTATGTTTCATATTCTGCTCATTAATAACCACAATAGCTTGCATAGAACAGGTCCTTAATTAAAAGCAGTATACTTGAAGAGGCTGAAGGTGCTTGGGAAAAGCAGACAAGTGTTTCATGAGGGGAAGATGTGGTAGCTCTAGGTAGCTCACTGGCTCTAGGTAAAAACCAAAGTCTGGACAAGATCTTTCTTATCTTTTGGGATAGTTTCTTAGTTTTGTTGATGTTACCAGAGCACATATGAAATAGTGATCAAGGTAATAATCATTTAGTTCCTTAAATTCTACTTCTTTATGTATTAGTATTTTAAAACACCACCTGTGCCAGACACCATTTTTTATTTAAAAGGTTAATGAAATAAGTGATTCAAACAAAATACTATGGCATATATGTGAAACTTAAAGACTAACAATAAAACAATCATGTCCCTGCTACAAAGCTGAAGAAATAGATGTAAGTAAACATTACAATGAAGTTTCTTATCCTAACAAAATGGCAAAACAACATAGTCAGCTGGATTCCTCTCTCAGCTCTGGGTAAATTTTAAAACTCAAAACTAAAATTATAGGCAAAGTTGACATGATGGGCTAGAAAAGACAAAAGAAATATGCCAAAATGCTGTAAAATTTGTCTCATTGGGCAAAAAATTAATTGAGTCTTAATTCTATTATAAGAGCAAATATAGAAAACATGACATAAACAGAATAAGAACACTAAATCTATTGAATAGAAAACAAGAATAGAGAAAGAAATGCAAAGTACAGAAAATGAAAAATATTTCAAAACATTAAAAAATATAACAGTAGTAGGTCCTAAAATAATAGAAATTGCAGTAAATATGAATGAGCTAACTTAGTGAATTAAAGTCAGAGACTCTAAGATTTTATTTAAAATATCTAATATTTCTCTACAAGAGAGGATATGAGACTATTAAAGTAAGAAGTAGCATATTAATGATAACTTTGAAGTCCACATTGTGACCCTCATTGATTACATCTCCTTCCATTTCTACTTTCCCTAGAGGTAACCACCACTCCAAATTTTGTGTTTATTATTTCTACATTAGTTTTCTATTACTGTGTGATAAATTACCACAAACTGAGTGGCTTAAAACTGCACACATTTATTATCACACAGTTTATATATATGGTATGGCTTACCTGGGTCCTCTGTTTATAATTTGACAAGACTGCAATTAAGATGTCACTGGCTGGGTTGCATTCTCATCAAAAGCATAATTGAAGAAGGATCCACTTCCAGATCCCTCAGGTTGTTAGAGAATTTGTCTTCTTGGGGTTGTAAGACTGAATTTCTCATTTTCTTGCTGGTCATTGCTGGTCTTGCTGGCGCTACTCCTAACTCTTCAATCCTTTGCCACATAAGTTTTGTCAAGTCACTCAGTGTGTCAACTTACTTCAAGGCCAATAGGAGACTGTCTCACTTTAGTCTGCTAAGATGGAATTTTATGTAACACAGCACAATCTTGGTAGTGACATTTCATCACCTATTGGTTAGAAGCCCACTGTGAGGGAGGAGATACACAGTGTGTGACTCCTTGAGGTCACCCTAGCGTATGTCCACAATTTAAAGTGATTTACTTTTCCAACATGTGTATGTATCCAAAGTAGATATTGCAGCATTTGTACATGCTTTTGAGTTTTAAATAAGTGGAATCAACCTGGAATATATCGTTCTGAAATTTGCTTTTCCACTCATAGTTATTTTTTGATCCATGTTCCTGTTATAACAGTGTAGTTGTAATTTTCATTACCATATAGTAGTCTGTTGTAAACCTGACACAAACTGGATTTTTAAAATTCAACTGTTGTTGAAAATTTGGTCTATTTCTAGTGTTTGCTATTATTGCCAATACTGTTAGGAGTATTGTTTTTCATGTTTTTGCTATAAATGTATAAAAATTTCTCAAGGATTATATAATCTGTCCTTACACAATAGCCAGAATAAGTAGTATTTTAAAAAAAGCATAAATTAAAACTCCAGTGACATTTCATTTTACTTTTAATGAAATTCAAAGCCCTATGTGCTCTGGCCTCTGGCCATGTCTGTGACCTCATCTTGGACTTATCCTACCCTTTCTACTATGGTTCACAATGGCCTCCCCTTCCCACCCCAGTGTTAAATGTTTTCCATACATTCTTGTAATACTTGTGTAATAGTCTTGGAATCTTTGTTCCCTTTTACTAGAATACTCTTTTTTGTAGCCTCTGAATGTTGACTCCATCTCATTTTGCATGAGTAGCCTTACGTCTCACAAAAGTGGTCTTCCTTAGCTACCAAAGTCAAGTAGATTTCCATTCACTATCAGTGTCACACAACTCTATTTTAATGTTTTTTTCACAGAACCTATCACTATGATATTTTTCTTATTTAATTTATTGATTGTCTGTAAATGTATTTATCTCCCTATTTTGAATGCAATTGACTTGAAACTAAGGATCAGCTTCTACTATTTATGTGTATATGCTTAATATCTAGCCAAGTGAGTGGCACATATAAAGTTTTCAAAAAAATGTAGTAAATAATTAACTGCAGTATCAAGATTTGTGAAAGCAAAGAGATCAAGCAAAAGAGAGTATGAAACAACTTTTCTACAGACCACAGTTAAGCTTAGGGTATCTGCTTGCCCAGTGTTCTTCTTGTAAAGTAATATTTCCAGAAAACAAAATAAAGAGTTTTCTTTCTGACCGTTTGAATTCTGAACTAGGATGAAATGACATAACAATGCTGGCTGAGTGAGTCTAGGGAAGGGTTGGGAAGAGCTGTTTTTGCAGGCCAATCATTTGGCATTTAGTTGTTGATAGCCTTTTTGGCTCACTAATTAGAACTGTAAAATTTCAGGTGAATGACAGCAGCTTAAACGTTAATTCTGCTTTTTGCAACTGCAATCGTTGGGCAGCTAATGGCATAATTGATGGACATTGCCGGTTGCTGAGATGAATGAAAATTAATACTTAAATTACCATTGTTAGAAGTCATAATCACATTTTCAGTTGTGTCTAAAAGCAGTATATGTCTATTGACTCAATTAATACAACTATAATATAATTTTAGGGAATAAACATGTCATTAATACCTTGGGTGTTAAATATTATAAATATAGATATAAATATATACATCCAATTTTAAGCATTTCAATCTGTAATACATTCAAATTCTACCCCATCCCCCAACTAATAGACCTATAAGAATAACACAAAGAAAAAGAAAAGTGCTGAACAGATAAATCCTGTGAAAGAAAGTATTTGTTTCTCCAAAAACTTCAATTTTATTTTGAGCTTCTTTTTTAAATACTTTGTTTTATTTTAGAGTTGTAGGGCACATCTGAGGATTTACTACATAAGTAAATTGTGTGCAGGTGAGGTTTGGGCTTCTAGCGGGCCCTCTCTTCCCTGATAGGGGACCTGGTACCCAGTGTGTGGTATGTGCCACTTAACTTTTCTCCCTCCCTACCTACTTTAGAGTCTGTTATCTGTTTTCAAGTCCAGAGTCTATTGTTCCCATCTTTGTGCTCATGTGACTAGTGATCAGGGCCCACTTATAAGTGAGAACACGTGTACTTAGTTATTTGTTTTTTTTTATAGTTCACTTAGTATGATGGTCTCCAGCTGCATCCATGTTGCTGCAAAGGGCATGATTTTATTTTTCTTTATGACTGTGTAATAGTCCATCATGCATATGTATCACATATTCTTTATCTAGTTCACTTTCAGTGGGCATCTGGGTTGATTCTGTGTTTTTGCTGTTGTGAATAGTGCTGCAATAAACATGCAGGTGCAGGTGTCTTTTTGGTAGAGCAATTTATATTCCCAGAAGTGGGATTGCTGGATCAAATGGAAGCTCAATTTTAGTTCTTTGAGAAAAATACCATACTGCTTTCCACAAAGGTTGAACTAGCTCATATTCCCATGAAGAGTGTGGAAGCATCCCCTTTTCTCTACATCCACATCAACATCTGTTCTTTTTTGAATTAAATTTTTTAAAATTGATTTTAAAGATGTGGGATACAGTTCATGGTTAGGTATACAAATATTCATTATGCAGGTACCCTTCTTGATAAAGTGTGCTTCCCTCCCCTGATAGTTTCCAACTACTGCAAATTTCTTTCTTATAGTATTAGGATAATTGTTCAAGGTCCACTTATGAGCGAGAACATGTGATACTGTTCTTTGTTTCTTTGATAGATCACTCAGTATTATAGACCCTAAGTCCATCCAAGTTGCTGCAAAGTTCATAATTTTGTTCTTCTTTATGGCTGTGTAATATTCTGTCATGTATATGTACATTTTTAAAGATCCAGCTTTCTTTTGATGGGCAGCACAGTTGGTTCCATGTTTTTGCTATTGTGAATAATGCTGCAATAAACATTCATGTGCAGGTATGTTTTTCATAGAGTGATTTTGGTTTCTCTGGGTATATTCCTAGTAGGGGGATTGCAGGGTATGGAAGGTCAACGTTTAGATCTTTTAGGAATTGCCAAACTGTTTTCCACAGAGGTTTTTCTAGTTTACACTCCCACACAGTGTAGAAGTGTTCCCTTTTCCCTGCATCCTCTTCAGCATCTGTTGTTTTTTGAGTTATTGATGATGGCCATCTTGACTAGAGTTAGGTGGTATCTCAGTGTGGTTTTAATTTGTATTTCTTTGATGACTAATGAGACTGAGCATTTTTTCATGTATCTGTTGGATGCTCATATTTCTGACATCACACAACCTCCCCAAGTTGAAACAAGAAGAAATCAAGACCTTAAATAGACCAGAACAGCCCAGGTAATCGACTATGTCATAAGAAAACTACCTACAAAAAAAGCCCTGGACCAGATGGATTTCCAGCAGAATTCTTCAAAGTATACAAGGAGGAGCTGATACCAATCCTATTGAAAGTATTCCAGGCAATCAAGAAAGATGGAACTCTCCCCAAATCATTTTATGAAGCTGACATCACATTGATACCCAAACCGGGTAAAGATCCAACAAAGAAAGAGAACTACGGGTCAATATCCTTGATGAACATAAATGCTAAAATTCTCGACAAGATTCTAGCAAACCAGATTCAACAACACATCTCAAAAATCATCCACCATGACCAAGTAGGCTTCATTCTTGGGATGCAGGGCTGGTTCAACACCCGCAAGACCGTAACATAATTAAATACATCAACAGATGTAAAAACAAAAACCACATGATTTTATCATTAGACATGGAAAAAGCTTTCAATAAAATCCAGCAACCCTTCTTAATAAAAACCCTTGACTATCTAGGCATAGATGGAATATACCTCAAAATAGTAAGAGCCATCTACAAGAAACCCATGGCCAACATACTGCTAAACAGACAGAAATTGGAACCATTTCCCCTGAAAACTGGAACAAGACAAGGATGCCCACTCTCACCCCTCCTGTTCAACATAGTATTGGAAGTCCTAGTTAGATCAATCAGACAAGAGAAGGAAATCAAGGGTATCCAAATAGGAAAAGAGAAAGTTAAGTTGTCCCTCTTTGCAGATGACATGATTGTATACCTTGAAAACCTAAGAAAATCTGTCAAAAACCTCCTTACACTGATAAAGGACTTTGGCAAAGTCTCTGGGCATAACATAAATGTGCAAAAGACAGTTGTTTTTTGACTTTGTAATGATAGTTACACTTACTGGTGTTAGGTGGTATCTCATTGTAGTTTGGTTTGTACTTCTCTAATAATTAGTGAAGATGAGCATTTTTTCATGTTTTTTGGCTCCTTGAATGTCTTCTTTGAGAAGTGTATGCTCATGTCCTTTGACCACTTTTTAAATCCTTTTTTTCCCCTGTCAATTTGTTTGAGTTCCTTGTATATCCTGAATGTTAGGCCTTTGTCAGATATAAAACTTGCAAACATTTTTCCCCATTCTGTGGGTTGTCTCTTTACTTTCCTAATGATTTATTTTGCTGTGAAAAAACTTTTTAGTTTGATAAGGTCCCACATGTCAATCTTAGCTTTTGATGCATTTGTTTTGGAGGACTTGGCCATGAATTCATTGCTTACTTACACTGATGTGCAGGAGGATGTTGCCTAAGTTTTCTTCTAAAATTTTTACAGTTTGAAATTTCATATTTAAGCCCTTGATCCATTTTGAATTAATTTTTGTATATGGTGATAGGTGGGGTCCAGTTTCATTCTTCTGCATGTAGTCAGTTTTCTCAGCACTATTTGCTAAATATGGTTTCCTTTCCCCAATTTTGTTTTTGTTGGCTTTTGTAAATGAGTTGGTTGAAAGTCTGTGATTTTATTTCCAGATTCTCTGTCCTGCTCCATTGGTCTATACATCTATTTCTATACCAGTTCCATGCTGTCTTGGTTACTGTAGCCTTGTAGTTAAGTTTATTTTTTAATTTTTTAATTTTTAAATATATTTAATATTTTTTTATTGTGATATTGTGGAGTACAGTTAAGGGTTAGGTACACAAATATGTCTCGTTCAGGCACCCTTGTTGATAAGAAGTGTCCCCCCATCCCAGACAGGTATGTACTATCATTAATCCCTTCCCCTATCCCTCCACCCCCCCCGTAGTTTCCCACCACTGTTAGTCATTTTCTTGTGGTAATACGTTGGATGATCAAGGTCGACTATATGAGTGACAACATGTGATACTCAGTTTTTTGTTTGTTTCTAATTACCGGTTTGATAAGACTTTGAGTGTCATTAATATTTCCTAGAGTAGAGTCAAGGCTGGGGGGATGGCGCGGGGGGGCGGGGGCGGGGGGCGCGGGGGGGGGGGGGGGGGGGGGGGGGGGGGGGGGGGGCCGGGGGGGGGGGGGGGGGGGGGGGGGGGGGGGGGGGGGGGCG
>CAUYQG010176733.1:0-10406 GCA_963574415.1 Tarsius wallacei
CCACCGCAGCCTCGACCTGCTGGGCTCCAGCGATCCTTCCGCCTCAGCCTTCCGAGTAGCTGGAATTACAGGTGCGCGCTACCACGCCCGGCTAATTTTTTGATTTATTGTAGAGATGAGGTCTCACCAAGTTGCCCAGGCGGGTCTTGAACCCGCGGGCTCGGGCAATCAGCTCACCTCAGCCTCCCAAGGCGCGGGATTACAGGCTGAGCCACCGAGCCCGGCTCATCATCCTTATTTTACGGATGTGCTTCAAATAGTCAAGTTCCTTGCCTCCCAGGTTCACACAAGGAGGAAGTGCTGGTGGTAAGGTTTGAACCGAGAATGAGTTCATTGATTAGATACTGAAATGTCAGATGTCATTTTGGTTCTCGAAGCTCAAGTTGGCAAGGAAGACCCAAGGGTGAAATTGCTAAGCTGGGTGACACGTTTGAGACCATTGTAATGTTTGAGTAATCTCCACAGGACACATTATAAATTTGGTGGCTCTTCCTGTCCCTTCCCCACAACACCTGCAACCTGGCTGTGTTTCTCTAGACACCTGTTCGGTTATTTAATGATATCCATCCCCCTGGACTGCTGCAGGCTGCAGAAGAACAGTGTTCAGTAAGGCGAACTTTGGAAATTGAGGTTGTAATTGAACCGCTGAAGGCTTTTGTTGTTTGTTTTGTTTTTAGTTTATAGAGGACAACCAGGAGGAGAAAAATTACCCTAGTAGAACTGAAATCCTAGCTTAGTACCTGGGAGGAGTGAATTTCGCTTTTCCTTTCTTCTCTGCTACCTTCCAGTCATTTCTGCCATGTGCACATTCAGATTTGATGTGAATTTTGAGTTGAGCTGGAATTAGTTCTTTTATGGCCTTGGGGAGCCTGTGGTTACAAGAATGAACATACCAGGGGTTGACAGTAAAACTCAAAGGTCAGGTGAGGGTCTGCATGCATCCCCTGCTTGGGGTGGTTGTGCAGTGGTAGTGTTAGGACTTTATAAGCCTTTTCTCATGTGAACCTTGCAATAAGCCTTAACTACAAGATAGGTGTGCTTTTCTTGTGGTGGTACAGATGGGGAAGCAGATGAGGAATGAAAATGTTCAATAGCCTTGTTCAATAGCCTCGTTCAGGCGCTTCGGCCAGGAAGTAGCAGACATGGGAGCTGGCTCAGATCTCTGGTACCTAAACCCTTTCTCCTAATTGTGGGGGAATTGCTGTCTCCATTGCAGGCTTCTCTCCTGGAGTGAACCATGCTTGCTGGCACTTCATAAGAAGCCCCTGGGCGCTAAAGAAGGGGAAAGACTCTTTACGTTTGTTTTCCTTCCAAGTAGGCCTTTTTATACACAAGATTATGCCGGGAAAGGGGAGGGGTGGGGAAAGGAAGAAGAACCACTAGAGCTGCCCTGTGTTAAGTAATCACTCATATTGTGCCTGGATCAAAGCCAGGCGCTTTGCATAATTCTCACACTTCACCATGCTGTTGCTATTCTTATTTCATTGATGCGCTTCAGATAGTCAAGTTTCTTGCCTCCCAGGTTCATGCAGGGAGGCAGAACTGGTGGTCAAATTTGAACCAAGAATGAGTACAGCCTCTTGCCTCCCTTTTCAGTTTTCAATGATTGCAGTCCTGTGATGGCATTTGTGGCTTTAAATTCAAAAGAACCTCACAATCGTTGATGGTTGATAGCATTTGGTATCCTTTGGAAACTGCCAAAACTTTTCACTGCTGCACTTGGAAAAAAATCATAGTGAGTTGACGTGTTGGTGATTCAGGACTTCTGGGAAACTGAAAGCACCCGTGTGTACATATTCTGAGTCAATACTTTATGAACGTCTCTGGCCCAAAAGGAGGAAAATCTGTCTTCTAAAATTGAGTGCAGGTCTCTTAGTGGCTTACCTCAGCAGGGAGCCAGTTATTACATAAGCTGAATACCAGGTCCATGGGTTTCCCCAGTCTAAAAAAGAGGCAGCGTCTGCAGTTATGAGGAAAACAGAAAGACCCATTTCTCTGTGGCGTGATACTGAACAGGCAGCTTCAGCCGTGAGGGTATTTTGGCCAGAGGAAAATGTAGCTTAAGAAAAGTCCCAGCTGGTTCAAGTAACTTAAGCCCAGCTATTCATGAAATATTATCTGACAGCTTCCCCTCTCCCCAACTAACTGGGGACTGAGGCAGAATTGCCCCAGAAACCTGTGTTCTCATGCTGGGTTTTGGTATTCCAGGTATAGTATTTATTTTCATGAAAGGCTGTATTTCGCTTAGACTTTTGTGTGTGTGACTATAAAAGCATTTAGTAGGTATACTGGGATGCTTTCTGTGATGATTCCTTTTGTTAAGAAATTAACCAACATTAATTTTGAACTTTCCATGTATCCAGCACTGTGCCCGCTGATGTGGGGGGCAGAGATATGAGACATGTGAAACACTAGAATGGAAACTCCATGAAGGCAGGGATTTATCTATTTTGTTTACTGATGAGACCATAGTATTTGGAACAGTGTCTGGCACATAGCAGATACTAAATAGATATTTGTTGAATGAGCGAGTATAGGTCTCTGCCCATAAGAGCTTACAATCTGGTTTGCCTGTATTGATTAATCAACTAATTCCTTCTTAATTAATGATTTTATTCCTTTATTCTTGTGTGAGTATCCTGGAGTTCTCAGTCTTATTAGAATATCTTTAATTCTTTTTATTATTAAAAAAATTAAACCCATGAAGTGTTTGTTGTAGAAAATAAGAGCAGAAAAGTAAAAAGAAAAATAATTGAGATAATATTTTCATTTAAGCTTATATCTGAACTTTAAAAATGGGTTTCTCTCCTTGCAAATTGATTTTATAACTTGCTTTCTCCCTCACTTGCTAGTGTTATTGTGAACAGCTTTCCATTTCAAAATACATAGTTCTTAAGTCAATGTAAAATTGTTACACGGTTTAGCATTGTGTATGATTTCATCACGGTTTTCTTTTTCCTCTCCCTCCCTCCCTTTCTTCTTTCCTTCCTTATTTTCTTTCTTTTTGTCAGAGTCTCACTGTGTTGCCTGGGCTGGAGTGCAGTGTCACACTCATGGCCACCGCAGCCTCGACCTGCTGGGCTCAGGCAATCTTTCTGCTTCAGCCTTCCAAGTAGCTGGGACCGCAGCGAACTGCCACACTTAGCTAATTTTTTAATTTATTGTAGAGACAAGGTCTCGCCATGTTGCCCAGGCTGGTCTTGAACTCTCGGGCTCAGGCAGTCCTCTTGCCTTAGCCTCCTAAAGTGCTGGGATTACCGGTGTGCACCACCGAGGCCGGCTGGTAGCGTGGTTTTCTTAATCCCTGTGGTTGGGCTTAAGATTTCTTTCCCCTTCTGTCTTTCTTTTTTTCTAGTGTAAACAATGCTGTGATTCTCTGTACATTTTTGTGCATATCCAGGATTATTTTCTTGGCAATAATTCTTAGAAGTGGAGTTACTCGGTCAAAGGTTAGAGACTTTTGATATTTGCAATCACTGTGCCTACCATTAAGGTGGGGAAAGGCTTACTCTCTGTTCTATGGAAAGCAGGTGGCTTTTTCCTTTACATATTCCGACATCATGACACTAAGTATTGTCATTTTTTAGAAACTTGATTTTCTGGGTTAAATAAGAGAAGTGGTTTGCATGAACATACTTTTGATTTACTGGTGATGTTAAACATCTTTTTCATGTTTTCTGTCATTTGTAGTTCTTCTTTTGCCAGTTACTTATGTCCATTGTCTTACTCAGAGACTTCTGAGGACAGATGTTCTTTCTTGGGTCTCTCCCACCCACAATCAGACTTGTTATGGTACTTAGTCTCCAGTTAGCCCCTCATGAATGTTGATTCCATACATCTGTCCATCTGCCCACCCATTCACCCATCCCAACCCATCCATCCATCCATTTATTTGTTGATTTGTTCAGTAAATATTGAGAACCTAATAGGTGCCAGGTAGAGAAATACAAGGTTTATAATTTAAAATCGTGCTTTGACAGTTTTTTGATATTGCTACGTATCTTACATTTTAAGAAAAGACATATTGATATGATTTAATACAAAGAGTAGCTAACTCCCCAATTTTCTTTTCCTCCTAATGGGACTGATTTTGTCTTTTCTGAGCGCCCATTGGGGATGGGTAGACAGAAATCCACAAGCTTTTCCTGTTCAGGTCCAAGTAGTAAAGACTTGAGGCCTTGGAGGCCACAGAGACTCTGTCGCCCATCTTCTGCTTGGCTCTAGTAGCAGGAAAGCAGCCAACGATCTGTTTTGTTTTGTTTTTTGAGTCAGAGTCTAACTCTGTCGCCCAGTCTAGAGTGCAGAATGGCACGCTTCACTGCCACTGCAGCCTCGACCTGCTTGGCTCAGGGAATCCTTCTGCCTCAGCCTTCCAAGCAGCTGGAGCTACAGGCAGAAGCCACCACACCGGCTACTTTTTTGGTTTATTGTAGAGATGAGGTCTTGCCATTTTGCCCAGGCTGGTCTCAAACTCCTGGGCTCAGGCAATCCTCTCACCTCTGCCGCCAAAAGTGCTGGGATTATTGGCATGAGCCACCGTGCCCAGCTTCCACCAATAATCTGTAAAGAAGTGAGCGTGGCTATGCTCCAATAAGAGTTTACTGCTGGAAATGAAATTTGAATTTCATACAACTTCCATAATCTTTTTTTTTTTTTTGAGTTGGAGTCTCACTCTCACCCAGGCTGGAGTGCAGTGGCACACTCCCGATCACAATCACTTAAAAATGTAAAACTGTTCTTAAGCTTGTATGCATATAAAGAAGGCAGTAAGCTGGATTTGGCCTGGAATTTGTAGTTTGCCAGCTCCTGGAGTAAGGTCTCAGAAGCATGTGTTCAGGTAGTCAGGTCAGTCTGGTTTTACATATTTACTACAAACACCCTCCAGAATGGATGATTCAGAAATGGATGATAAGTTGAGTTTAATTGAGGTTTGGGTATCTATGTTCTAACTCTGAATGACTTGCAATGTGTAGTTCTTAGTGTTTTAGCAGTATTTTGAATTTCTAAAACCTCTTTTTATCATATATTTACTAATACAAAAATTTAAGAGTAAAGAAGAAAAAATACTCTCATGTCCTTTGTCAATATTTGGATGTATTTTTTTTGTCTTCATATATGTGTAGGGCTCACATATATGCAAGGTTCTTTTATATAAGTAATGTTACATCCTGCTTTATTTCTCTTAACTTTATAGAATAAGTATTTCTCAGTGCTGAATATTCTAATGTAAACTAAAACCACAATAAGATACCACTACATGGCTGTAAGCTAAAAAAAAAAAAAAAACCCAAAACAAACAAACAAAAAAACTAACAGTACCAAGTGTTGATGAGAATGTAGAGAAACTGAAATCTTTAAACATTTTTGGCAGCCACTTTGGACAACAGTTTGGCAATTTCTTTAGAAATTAAACATAAACTTTTTATGTGACCCAGCAGCTGTGGTTCTGGGTATTTATCCAAAAGAAATGAAAACATATGTCTACACAAAGACACCCATGCAGATGTTCATAGCAGCATCATTTATAATCGCCAAAAATGGATAGTTATATCCATTTATCTGTTTGTCAGATGGTGAACAGATAAAATGTGGTGTGTCTGTTCAGTAGACTACTATGCAGTAATGAAAAGGAGTGAAATACTGATATGGGCTACCACATGGATAAATCTAAGTGAAAGAAGCCAGGCACAAAAGACCACATATTGTATGATTGCATGTATATTACGTATCTAGAAAAGGCAAAAATCTAGAGAAAGAGCGCCGATCAGTGCCTTCGGTGAGGTGGGTGTGGGAAGTGACTGCAAACAGAAACACAGAACTTTCTGGGATGATGGAACTGTTCTAAAGTGGAATGAGTGCATGATCGTATACATTTTACTAAAAATCATATAGATTATAGTGCCATATGACTGTTAAAAATATTCTTTGAAAACTGAATTTTTAATAGTGCTATATTATTCTACTGCATGAATGTTCCATTTCTTCATCCTGTGAGACTTGGGAGAAATATTCAGTGTTTATTTCCTTTTTCAGCCAACATCCATATTCAGTAAGGTTAGATTTGAACCACTGGACATAGACAAAAATGATTTGGTGGAATGAATTCAGTTGTCAAGGAACCCAGTGTGGTTTGACTCTACCTCCAGCTAGGTAGACTTCGGTTTCCTCATCTATAAAACCTGGAAAAGAAGTGGACACAAGGAAATAGTGGGCCCCAGGAAATAGAGGAATGGAACTAGAAAGCATACTAGTGGAAGTAGCACATAAGTTGGGTTTCTCTAGAAATAGAAATAGGAGGCCAGGGACTGCTTGTTCACCCCTGTCCCCATCTCACCCTCCTCCTGTTCCTGTGCTGATGGGAAGTCAGTAAGAAGTGTGGGTGGGGTTCTGAGGTCATTGATACCAAGGAGAAAGTAAGACGTTGGAGGGGTCTCTGGAGAGATGGCAGTGCTGACAAGGGGTTGGATGGAATCTGCTCTGTAAGCTGGAAGGGTTCTGCTGAGCCGCGGCACTTACTTGCTGAAGCGTTGACGATACGCAATTTGGGCGATTCAATCACCAGGAAACTATCTAGGTTTTGTGTTCCAAAGTATGAGGGTAGAGCCCATTAAAGGAAAACTGAGGCTGGCTGTTGCCATGAAAATACATGATCATGTTTGCCTTCGGTGGGGAGCTGGTGCCCTGCTCACTTTAGGGAACTTTAAACTGGGCGAAACTGAACTGGTCTCCAATTCCTTGTGTTTTCTGCTTCCAGCCAAGTTCCAGGTTTTCCTAGAGTACAGCCAGGAGCATTGCATCCAGAGAACACAAAAGGAAAGCTGTGCAAACCAAACTCGTAAATGTTTTTTTCATTAGCTCCAGGCTCCCAGCCACCAATAAACTGTAGGCTTTTAAAAATCCTTTATTATTTTGTGAGTTAAGAAAATGTGCATACTCCCCTTATTTTTCTATGTTTGGGATTTTCTTATACTGTTACTTATCAAACATTTATCTGTTTAGTCACCCCAAAAGGTAACAGCATTCTAGCTTTTGTATAAAAGAGAAAAAAAAATTCCCATTTAATAAACGTGCTGTAACTTGAGCCTGTTGGTGGTCTTGGAGGAAACCCAAATGCAGGTTTGGTTGATACTGTGTAATGTGAATGCAATTAGCAGTGGTTTTTCTAAAGCAGAAAGAGATGTTGGAAAATAACGCACAGCAAATTTAGGTCAGAGCTGGGAAGCTTATAAATCTTTATTTTTGTTTTCATTACTTTAAGTAATAGGGCTTTTGTCTTTATTATGTAATTTTCCTAGCAATAATACATTTTAAAACATTTTTCTGTTAATTTCATACATTTGATGAGAAAGCCACAGTCCATAAACTCCTGTGATGTGGCTGCTGGCACCACTTATGTGACTTATGTGCAGAAGAGAACTTCTTGGTCATCGCTAGGAAGCCAATACAAAAGCTACTTACGGAAGTGACTCTTGCCACCTGGTTCTTCTCTCAGTAGAACGTCTAACAAAGCAGGTTCCAAGGGATTGAGATCCTCCTGATAGACCAAGGAGAGAACTGACCTTGACGTGCATTTTTTATTTCAGAGCATGTGATCTGATTCCAGCATGTTTAAACCCACGTGACCAGAGGGTAAGGTCTGTAAGGACAGAGAATGTGTCTTTCTGGTTTTTCACTGTATTCCCCTGGCATGTAGTAGGTGCTTAGGAAGTCCTAGTTGTTCTGGTTCTCATTCCCCAGATTTGTGATAAAGTTCATTCCTCTCTGGCTGCTCCATCCTCAATGCTCTCCCTTGAACTCCCAGCCTACTCCTGCTTCAGCATGTTGGTCCTTCTGTTTCCTCTCCCTGGAGCCAGGCACCAGCACGGATCACTCCCTCACCTCTTCTGTTCACATTGTCCAGCTCAATGAGACCCTACCTCCCTCCTTTCCTGGCTTTATTTTTACCATCCCACCTCGCCATCTGATGAACTGATACATTGATGCACTGTATGTCCTCTTTATTTGGTTTACTGTCTGTCCTTCCACCACCAGGATGGGCAGAGATGTCTGTCTGATTTGGTCATTGTTGTAGACCCAATACCTAGAACATCGTAGGTGCCGTGACTAGGCTGAATGAATGAATGAGTGTTCCACCACCTCTTAGCTATGTGGTGGCTGCTAATGTATTTCTCTTTGCCTTCGTTTAAGTACCCCATCTATTTCATAAGGCAGGACGCATGAGTCGGATGAGATGTTGCACATGAAAGCTCTTTCATACTACATGTTATGCGAGTGAATTTGTTCATGTATTCATTTAATCAGTCAGACCCCAGTTCCTGCCTTGACAGAGCTTAATAACTGGACAAATGTATGAGGGAGAGCAGCTGTGACAGGGAATGTGCAGTGAGCCACAGGAGCACCCACAAGGGACTTGTAATCCAGATGTGGGGACAGGACCCTGGGATAGGACCCTGGAAGGCTTCCAGGAGGAAGAGATATGGAGCTTGAAATCTGGAGAGGGAATGGGCATTCAGCAGGCAAAGGGAAGGTGGCGTGGAGAGTACTCCAGGCAGGAGGAATAATGTGTACAAAGTCGGGAAGTATGGAACCATGGAGTGCTGGGGGAATTGGGAGGAACGCAGTCCATCTGGAACGTCTAGTGTGGACGCAGAGGAGTGGATGGGGATGTGGCTTGTGATGCAGCCTGGGGACAGATTAGGGAGAGCTTTGCAGGCCATGCCAGGGAGCTTGGATCTGCTTCCCAGGGCAGTGTGGAGCCATGGACGCGTTCCAGAGAAGGAGTGACTTGGTCAGACTTTCATTTTCAACAGTCAGTTTATGGAGTAAGACAGCTTGTTTCCTCGCCAAGGAACTAGAACACAGGCTCCCAGGAAGGGAGATTGTGCAAACAGTGAAAGGGCCTTCCAGAAAGTGAATCCTTAAGCTCCATGAAATGTGCTGAAGTTCTGCTGAATCCGACTGGTGAGTGTCACAGCAAGGAGGCCAAAAAGACACACAAAACTTCCTAAAAAGCTTAATTATCTTTGGGGTATAACTCATAGCTGGAGGAAAAGAACATGCCATGCTGAAGACAGATGTTTCCATGGACTTCCACGCGCTAATGCAGGAGCAGAAGGGTCAGAGCAGGCTCAAATTACTTTTAGACCCAGAAGGTGTGAGAGTATCTCCTACGCAGCACTAGTTGACAGACTGAAAAAAAAAGTGGCAATGAGAGAGTGTACGGTGGTGTCAGGGAGGTCCGGCAGGCCTCGGCCCTGTGCTTATCACAGTGATGTTGCTTTGGGAACCATTTAACTTCTCTGAGCCTCTTTTTCCTTTTTTGGAACACGGAGTTCATTCTACCTGTCTTTCAAGTGCTGGGATTCAGTGAGATGAAGCACAGTCAGTACTGTAGACTTGTTTATAACATAGTTTTACACTAGTTTTGAAAATGCAGATTTGTTTGGACCTGATTGATACTTTGAGGAAGATTTGAGGATAACACATATTTCACATTTACTTATATTTATTTATTTATTTTTGAGTCAGAGTCTCGCTCTGTCTTCCATGCTGGAGTACAGTAGCCCACTCATGGCCACTGCAGCCTAGAATTGCTGAGCTTAGGTGATCTTTCCACCTCAGCCTTCCAAGGACCCATAGGCACACACCACAGGCATGTCTGGCTAATTTTTTGATTTATTGTAGAGATGAGGTCTCATCCAGTTGCCCAGGCTTGTCTCGAATCTGTGGGCTCAGGCAATCCTCTCTCCTTGGCCTCCCAAAGTGCTGGGATTATAGGATGAGCCACTGCGCCCAGCTTGATCAGCTGTGTCCATGAGAAACACTAGATGGGTTCGGAAGACAGCACCCAGCTAAAGCCAGCTGCATGGGAATGCCCAGAACATATGCACCTCACACATCTACCAGCTTGCTTGGTTCACCGGTGTGTTATGAACCACACCCATCCACATCTGTCTAATAACTTTCTGTCTACATTCCCATAACCAGCCCCCTTCTACCACTTCACAATAACCCAAAAACTGTAACCCTTCCCGTGTACACTTCCACAAGCCAATTTCAGAGTTTTTTTTTTCCCAAGGTAAAGAACCACATTTATTCATGTAGTTCTTAACCATTTAACACGTGTAAAACGATGCTACCATTTTTATTAGATTCCTGTTTTTTTATTTTGCATCACTGGTACATTTTTGAGTGGGGGGCTCCATCCCATATCCCATAAGCCTTGTGGTTTTTTTTTTTTTTTTTTTTGAGTTGGAGTCCCACTTGATCGCCCAGACTGGAGTGCAGTGGCCGCTCCCGGCCACCGCAGCCTCGACCTGCTGGGCTCCGGCGATCCTTCCGCCTCAGCCTTCCGAGTAGCCAGAATTACAGGCGCGCGCTACCACGCCCGGCTAATTTTTTAGATT
>CAUYQG010176734.1:0-25961 GCA_963574415.1 Tarsius wallacei
GATTGACAGTAGTGGGAAACTGTCAGGGGAGGGGGGTGGGATTGGCAGTTGAGGGAAACTGCTAGGGGAGGGAGGGGCATACCTCATGATCAATGTTTGTATACCTAACCCTGAAATGTATCCCACATCTTTATAATAAAAATTAAAAAAAGAAAAAGGGTCTTTCAGGTGCAACATACCATGCCCACTGCCTTCGCATGTGAAAATCATTCTTGTGTGTCACAGTACCCTTCAAGCTATGTATTATTATCCTTTTCTTTAGTTTTTTTCTTTCTTTACTTCTTTTCTCCACCTCATTAACACATGTTTTAATATACTTAGAAAATGTATTTGTGTCAAAAATTTTTCCTCCACTAGAGTCAATGCCATACTTCATTTAAGTACATACAATATCTCAAAAATCTTAACCCTTGTAGGGAGTTAACTATTCAGTTAGTTTGTGAAAAGTCACAAAAGACCATATCTTCTTTAATCTCATCAAGGAAAAAAAAATTTTTTTAGACTAAAAGACATACATGTCTACAAAGCTATCTAAAAAAAGTAGATTAAAAACACATTTAATTGAATAAATTCCAAAGAGGAATGGACCATTTACAGACCTTTAGGAAAAAAATATTAAAGTAAGTTTTTTACACATGCATTTATACCAGATATAATCTCAGTTTCTATAGAAAGGAATAGAGAAAAGTGGATAATTTAAATATACAGATACATATAAAATATTACTTTTTTATTTTCTTGTTTTGCTTTAAAGACAATACTTAAATGCAAAAATAAATGCAATGTATTTTCGAGTTTACACATATGTAGAAGAAATAAACTCATATATACATATGAGTAATGATAGCATAAGGAATGGAATGGGAAAAAGTAAATATAAGATTACTGTTTTAAGTTTCTTTGTTAATATATGAAATAGTGTAGTATAACTCACAGTTTTACTATTATCACTTACAAGTACATTTTGTAAACCCTAAAGCAAGCACTAAAAACAATAAATACAAGCAAATAATTTTTTTAAGAAACAGAATAGCTAGAGTCAAAATAGAATAAAAAGTTAAAAAGAAAAATGTCAAATTTGCCAATTTTTTTAAGAACAGACACTTATACAATTCTGCTGAGAATGTAAAATGGTATTATAACTTGAACAACTAATTTCTTTTTCTTTTTGTTTTTTTTGAGTTGGAGTCTCACTCTGTCGCCCAGACTGGAGTGCAGTGGCATGCTCCCGGCCACCGCAGCCTCGACCTGCTGGGCTCCAGCGATCCTTCTGCCTCAGCCTTCTAAGGAGCTGGAACTACAGGCATGTGCTACCATGCCTAGCTAATTATTTTTGATGTATTGTAGAGACGAGCTCTCGCCAAGTTGCCCAGGTGGGTCTCGAACCCGCGGGCTCAGGCAGTCCACTCACCTCAGCCTCTCAAAGAGCTGGGATTACAGGCTGAGCCACCGAGCCCGGCCAACAATATACTTTTAATTCTGGGTAAAGGGACTGCTAGAAGCACACAAACTTTGGATCAGAGACTTCTAACGTATGGTAGGAAAACAGAATGGAGATTCACGGTTGAGCCTCAGCTGTCTTCCCTGGACTTTGGACACATCTGGCAATGCCCGGGACTGCAGCAGCAGGCTCTTGAAGTGGGTATTTGTGGGAGAAAAAAGGTGATGAGAGAGTCGCGACCCAAGCTTGGTCTGATAATACGGTTCTGGTTTTGCAGAGGAAGATGGAACTGAGGATAACTTGACCACCACTGTTATTCAAAGCCTCCCCTTGATTTCATGGGTCCGGTCTTTGAGGAGAGCAGACAGAGGGAGTAGGGGACTTAGAACTGCTGCACTTTGGGAATGGTGTCAGGAGAAAAATCGTGTCTTGTTTTGGTGAACTGGAAACTCTGGTGCCAGCAGTTCTGGCAGTAACAGAACACAGAGCAGGTGGAGTTGACATTGTCTAAGACTCCCTGGGGCTCAGAAGTCACTATGTGGAGTGTGTGTGTACTGGGGAGATGTGTCAAGGAGGGACTTAAAAGAGGCTGATTGTCCTAACAGGTGGAGGCAGAGCAACAGTCATTGTTTGTTTTTTGTTGTTGTTGTTGTTTTTACTCTCATTGGGACCCTCTATTTTGTCCTAGACTGGTTTGATTAAGATTAAAAGGTGAACTTAAAATTAAGCTTATAATAACTTTAATAAAAAGGAGGAAACACCACAGTGGGAATGTATTTAGTGTCACTGAACTGGACATTTAACAAGGACTAGGCTATACATTTTATGTTACATGTCTTTTGCTACTATTAAAATTTAAAAAATATAATGAGGGCAGGGGAGAGAGAAGCACCAGATAACTTTTCCTTTTAAGGAAATAAAAGGTAGTTAATTTAATGAATAGGGCAATATGGGACAAGGGATAACCCCAAGGGGACTTCTGGGGGCCAGGCTGAATGGTAATCCTCCCTGGTTGAGTCATCAGCCCTCCTAGCTGGTCATGAATCCCTGTACCTTGAAAAAAAATGACAAGTGGCAACTTCAGTCTTTAGTCCACTTTCCAGCAGGATAGTCAAGATGTACTCATTCCTCTGAACCTTCTCCAAGCCAGATGTTTGAAGACTTTTCAGTCCTCTGAATGAAAACTATCCTTTATTATCCTGATTTATGATGACCTTGGTCTGATAATACGGTTATTGGATGATCAAATGAAGTCACTGATAATTCTGTGACAGATGTCTTAGAAGGTTCTTAGAAAAATATGTATACCCATAGGCCCTTGGCTTTCAGTTCTGCCTCACTGTATCCATGGCACAGGTGTTAGTGTACTGAGAACTTTCTTCCATGGGAAATTTAATTACATATTGTTATTTTCCCTTCATCCTTTCAAGACCAAGCTTCTGCAGGGTGATTCCTGAAGTCACCTGGGTGAAACATCACTGGTACTGTACCCAGTTACTCATGTCACTCAGTCAAGTGCTGTGATCCCTCTGTTGTGACACTCTCTGTGGTGTTAGGAAAAGTTTTCTGTTTTACCTACTTAACCCAGTAAGAGGCTTTGGGAAGTGTGATTCTTGTGTGGTGAGAGATAAAATGGTTATGTATTATTTTTTAAAAGTCTGTATTTTCTTTCAGAAGAAAGATAAGCAAAGGAACATATATTCTTTAAAATGAGAAAAGCTGTTGAGGACTCAATAAGATTGAAGTGTTTGGAGCATTCAGAGAAATGCGCATTTAAAATACCACTTGCTATTTTTACTTGATTTCCCCTTTGCCCCAGGTCTAAGAATAGTGCCTCACAAAGCTATTGAGTGGTCCAGCCATTTTAGTCTTCTAAGATGCTAAATCACACAGCCCAGGCAGCAACTGATTGGAAAATACCCGGTTTGACCTTGTATAAAGCCACAGACCAGTGAGTATTTATTCTTAGCTGTAAGGAAAAAAGAAAAAAAAAAAAAGATAGTGGTTATAGTACAGATAACCGTAAAGAAAAATACATGCAATTTTGAGAGCATAGGAAATCTGTACTCTTTCAAGAATGGCTTTCTTATCCATTGTGAGGTGTCTGAAAAGATGCTATCTTTATTTTTTCTCTTCTATAGTTGAAGACCTTATGTAAAAGCATTCCTGGAAAAATTAAGCCACTTTTTCTACGTGTGGGACTAGCTCTTTTTAAATTACCTAGGGTACTTGTTAAAAATGTAGATTTGGTACCAACATCCGCTGAAAGAGAAATCCATGCACTAACAAGCCCTGTCATATATTTTTTTCCTACTGAATTCTGACATCACTGTTTTAATCTGTTATGAATTATCTTGACATAATTGAGCTGCTGTCCTGATGTCAAATGTTGGTAGAGAGGCGATTTAGTGGGTAGTCAGAAAGAGAAGGCTGGGACAAGATTCAAGGGGGAAAAAAGGGAGGGAAGAATTGACTGAAAATAGGCTGGTTGCAGAGAGACGTGTCCTCTTTCACACCTGGAATTTGTCACCTGGAGAAGTCTTGATGGCGTTTCAGAACATGCAGCATAGGAGAATTAAAGAAGAAATAAACAGGGTGCAGTGACTCATGCCTGTAATCCCAGCACTTTGGGAGGCAGAGGTGGGAGGATTGCCTGAACCCAGGGGTTCGAGACCAGGGTAGGCAACTTGGTGAGACATTGTTTCTACAATAAATGAAAAAAATTAGCTGGGCATGGTGGCGTGGGCCTGTAGTTCCAGCTACTTGGAAGGCTGAGGAGAAAGGATCACCTGACCCCAGCGTGGGCAACAACGAGACTCTGACAAAAAAAAAGAAAAGAAAAATAAAAAAGAAATAAAAATTCTGACCACAGACAAAAAGGAGAAGAGTAGACATCCTACTGGACAGTGGAAAAATGATAGCTTGTAAGTTTTGGAAATAATACAAGAAATCACAAAGTGAAAAATGATGTGAAACTTCATAAAAACAACCATTTGTGGCCGGGCTTGGTGGCTCAGCCTGTAATCCCAGCACTTTGGGAGGCCGAGGTGAGAGGATTGCCTGAGCCCGTGGGTTCGAGACCCGCCCAGGCAACTTGGTGAGCCCTCATCTCTACAATAAATCAAAACTGGCTGGGCATGGTAGTGTGCGTCTGTAGTCCCAGCTACTTGGAAGGCTGAGGCGGAAGGATCGCTGGAGCCCAGCAGGTCGAGGCTGCGGTGGCCGGGAGTGTGCCACCGCCCTTCAGTCTGGGTGACAGAGTTAGACTCCGACTCAAAAAAACAAAAACAAAAAAACCCACAACCATTTATGTATACCAAAACAGAAGAATGTGAATGCCTGCAGCACTGTAGGGTGGATATGGTTGACTATAACATATATGTTCACAAAGCTAAGGAGAGGATTTTGAATGATTATAAAACAAATAAATGATAAATCTTAGAGGTGATGGATATGCTAATTAACCTGATTTGATTATTATACATTATATACACATATCAAAATATCACTCTGTAGCCCATAAGTATGAAGTTATTACATGTCACCTAAAAAGAAAAAAGAATATGAGTGGAAATTGAAAAAGTCAAAATATGAACATGACTTTACCAAATATATGATGGAAAAATTATGAAAGAAATTTTTTTTTTTTTTTTGAGTTGGAGTCTCACTCTTTTGCCCAGACTGGAGTGCAGTGATCGCTCCTGGCCACTGCAGCCTCAACCTGCTGGGCTCCGGCGATCCTTCCGCCTCAGCCTTCCAAGTAGCTGGAACTACAGGCGCGCGCTACCACGCCCGGCTAATTTTTTGATTTATTGTAGAGATGAGGTCTCGCCAAGTTGCTCAGGTGGGTCTCGAACCCACGGGCTCAGGCAATCCACTCACCTCAGCCTCCCAAAGTGTGGGATTACAGGCTGAGCCACCGAGCCTGACTAAGAAATTTAACATGTATTATAAACCTACTGTATGCCATGAACCTGCCCATATTGATGTAATCTAATTCTTACAACTGCCAAACAAAGCACTTTTAAGGGAGGAACCCCCCCAAAACTGGAATTATCTTTTGGAGGGCAGACCAGTACACTCAGAATTTGTTCCTTTGGATCAAACAGTCAACCAAAGTTTTTGTTTGTTTTTTTTTTTGAGTCAGATTCTCACTCTGTCGCCCAGCCTGGAGTGCAATGGCACGCTCACATCCACCGCAGCCTCAACCTAATGAGTTCAGGCAATCCTTCCACCTCAGCCTTCCAAGTAGCTGACACCACAGGCACGCACCACCTACAATTTTTTTGATTTATTGTAGAGATGAGGTCTTGCCAAGTTGCCCAGGCTGATCTCAAACACCTGGGCTCAGGCAGTCTTCTTACCTCTGCCCCCCAAAGTGCCGGGATTACAGGCATGAGTCACCATGCCCGGCTCAACCAAAGTTTTTATCTGGAAGTTTTGAGAAGATTGTGCCATGATTTCTGGAAGAAACATCCTGAGTTGTGGCAAACGATGACTGGTTCTTCTACCATGACAACGCACCTGCCCACACTGTGCTGAATGTTCAGCCGTTTTTGACCCCAAATGGCATGAACTCTGCACCCCACCTTCCTATTCACCCAATTTCAGCCTGAGTGACTTCTTTCTTTTCTCCCACATGAAAAAAGTCCTCAAAGGAAAACGTTTTTCCGATGTGGAAGAGGTGAAACAAAAAACGGCAGAAGCACTAAAAGGCATCAACATTGATGAGCTCAAAAACTGCTCTGAGCAGTGGGAAAACATCTCGATAGGTGTATTGCATCAAGCGGAGAGTACTTTGAAGGTGACTGAAGTTTAAACGTGTAAGAATAAACACACAATTTTAAATAAATAAATAAATTCCAGGGTTTTTTTTGGCGGGGGGGAGTCCTCCCTCGTATTTCTTTTCTTTTCTTTTTTTTTGAGTTGAAGTCTTACTCTGTCACCCAGGCTGGAGTGCAGTGGCCACTCCTGGCCACCGCAGCCTCAGCCTTCCAAGTAGCTGGAACTACAGGCACGTGCTACCATGCCCGGCTGATTTTTTTTTTTAATTGTAGAGATGAAGTCTCGCCAAGTTGCCCGGGAAGGTTTCGAACCCGCGGGCTCAGGCAATCCACTCGCCTTGGACTCCCAAAGTGCTGGGATTATAGGCTGAGCTACTGAGCCTGGCCTCTTTTTCTATTTTTTCTTTTTTTTTTGAGTTGGAGTCTCACTCTGTCGCCCAGACTGGAGTGCAGTGGCATGCTCACAGCCACCACAGCCTTGACCTGCTGAGCTCAGGCAATCCTTCCTCCTCAGTCTTCTAAGTAACTGGAACTACAGGTATGCACCACCATGCCCAGTTAATTTTTTGATTCATTGTAGAGACAAGGTCTCACCAAGTTGCTCAGGCTGGTCCCGAACCTGTGGGCTCAGGCTATCCTCTTGCCTCCACCTCCCAAAGTGCTGGATTACAGGTGTGAGCCACCGTGACTGGCTAGGTATTAGTCTTAATAATTATTTAAGATATAATAATCAGCATCAAGTTGCATTTTTGATAGCATGCAAATAAAACAGAATACAGAGACCAGTATATTAGTCATAGTCTCCATAGAAGCAGAGCCAATGTGTACATCTATCTGTGTCTATATTGAGATTTTTTTTTTTTTTGAGTTGGGGGTCTCACTCCATTGCTCAGGCTGGAATGCATACTCATGGCCACTGCAGCCTCAACCTGCTAGGTTCAGGTGATCCTTCTGCTGGTCTTAGGTGAGGCTTCCAAGTAGCTGGAACTACAGGTGCATGCCACCATGCCTGGCTAATTTTTTGATTAATTGCAGAGATGAGGTCTTGCCAAGTTGCCCAGGCTGTTCTCAAACCCCTGGGCTCAGGCAATCCTCTCACTTTGGTCTCCCAAAGTGCTGGAATTACAGGCTTGAACCACTGCACCTGGCCTTGTCTTGAGATTTTTACAGAATTGGCTCACGTGATTGTGGAGCTGGCAAGTCCAAAATCTACACATCTACAAGATGGGCCAGCAGGCTGGAGACCAAGGGAAAGGTTGCAGTTTCAGTGCAAAGGCAGTCGACTGGCAGAATTCCCTCCTTTTCAGGGTTGGTTGATTTTTTTTTTTTTTTTTTTTTTTATTTGGAGTGTCACTCTCGCCCAGACTGGAGTGCAGAGGCACGCTCCCGGCCACTGCAGCCTCGACCTGCTGGGCTCAGGTGATCCTTCTGCCTCAGCCTTCCGAGTAGCTGGAAATACAGGTGCGCACTACCATGCCTGGCTAATTTTTGATTTATTGTAGAGATGAGGTCTCACCAAGTTGCCCAGGCGGGTCTCGAACCCATGGGCTCAGGCAATCCACTCACCTCAGCCTCCCAAGGCGCAGGATTACAGGCTGAGCCACCGAGCCCAGCTGATATTTTTCTATTAAGGTTTCAACTGACTGGGTAAGGCCCACCCACATCAGGGAGAGTAATTTGCTTTACTCAGAGTCTACTGATTTAAATATTAATTTCATCTAAAAAAAAAAAACCTCCACAGAAACTTCTAGAACAAAGTTTGACCAAATATCTGGGTACTGTGGTCTAGCCAAGTTGACATAAAATTAACGATCACAACCAGTATCGTTAAATAACCAAAAATTGAAAAACGGTTTATCAAATTATGGTAATCACTTTGGTAAGCTATCACACAGCCATTCAAAATGATGCATATGAAAAAGGTATAGAATATGAAAAAATGTCATTTTCTCATTCACAGAAGCTTGTTGAATGCCCCAATTGCCAGTCATGTACCTCATGATGGAGAAGTCACACCTCCTCACCTCAAGAAGTTCAAAGCCCAGTAAGATAGACACCTTGGGAGATGGTGTGGAGACAAGAGGGGGCAGGTGAGGATTAGTGGCAGCTGGAGTTCTGGAAGTGGGTCGGCTCAGGAAGGGCTAGAAGATGAATGTGGTACTAAGGCAGGTGGGCTTTACCCTGCACAGGGGAAGCTCCCGGGGGGTTCTTTTTTTCTTCTTTTTTCTTTTTTTTGTTTTGAGTTGGAGTCTCACTCTGTTGCCCAGACTGGAGCGCAGGGGCACGCTCCCGGTCACCACAGCCTCAACCTGCTGGGCTTTGGCGATCCTTCTGCCTCAGCCTTCCAAGTAGCTGGAACTATAGGCGCATGCTACCATGCCCGGCTACTTTTATTATTATTATTATTTATTGTAGAGACGAGGTCTCGCCAAGTTGCCCGAGTGGGTCTTAAACCCACGGGCTCAAGCAATCCAGTTGCCTCGGCCTCCCAAAGTACTGGGATTACAGACTGAGCCACTGAGCCTGGTCTTCTTTTTTCTTTTAAAGATGTGGGGTACAATTCAGGGCTAGATATACAAATGTTAACTATGAAAGTACCCTTGTTGATGAGGTGTGCCCCACTTCCCCTGGCAGTTTCCCACTACTGCCAATCCCTTTCTTACTGTATTATAATAATTGTTCAAGGTCTGCTTATGAGTGAGAACATGTGACACTCAGTTCTTTGTTTCTGTGAAAGATCACTCAGTATTATTGCCTCTATTCATCCAGGTTGCTGTGAAGTTCATGATTTTGTCCTTTTTTTTTTTTTTTTTTAGTTGGAGTCTCTCTCTGTCACCTAGGCTGGAGGGCAGTGGCATGCTCTCGGCCACCACAGCCTCGACCTGCTGGGCTCTGGCAATCCTTCCTCCTCAGCCTTCCAAGTAGCTGGAACTACAGGCATGCGCTATCATGCCTGGCTAATTTTTTTGATTTATTGTAGAGACAAGGTCTCGCCAAGTTCCCTGGATGGGTTTCAAACCCGCGGGCTCAGGCAATCCTCTCACCTCGGCCTCCCAAAGTGCTGGATTACAGGCTGAGCCACCAAGCCCAGCCGATTTTGTCCTTTTTTATGGCTGCATAATATTCCATCATGTATATGTACCACATTTTTAAAAAATACAGTCCTCTTTCAGTGGGCGGCATAGTTGGTTCCATGTTTTTGCTATTGTGAACAATGCTGCAATAAACATGTGTGTGCAGTTATCTTTTTTATAGAGTGATTTGAGTTCCTCCGGGTATATTTCCAGGAGGGGGATTGCAGGGTCGTATGGGAAGTCGATTTTTAGATCTTTTAGGAATCACCATACTATTTTCTACAGAGTCTGTGCTAGTTTGCACCCATGGTGGGTTTTTAAGGCGAGTAGCTTTGCTTTCACAGAAGAGAGGCTTTGCTTTTTAAGGAGAGTAGTTTTGCTTTCATAGAAGATCAAGCAAGATAGGAATTGGTATTTAATAAGCTCTAAGGCCAAGATGTTAATTAAATAGTCTTGGTGAGAAATGACTGGAGCTTGAATTAAAAAGATGGCAATGAGCCAGGCACAGAGGTTCATGCCTGTAATCCCAGCACTTTGGGAAGCTGAGGCGGGAGAAGTGCTTGAGCCCAGAAGTTCAAGACCAACCTGGACAACAAAGCAAGATCTCATCTCTACAAAAAAGCAAAAAATTAGCTGGGCGGGGTCACATGCCTGTAGTTCCAGCTACTCAGGAGGCTGAGGTGGGAGGATTGCCTTAGCCCAGGAGGTTGAGGCTGCAGTGTGCCATGATCATGTCACTGCACTATAGCCTGGGTGACAGAGTGAGACCCCAACTCAAAAAATAATAGTAAATAAAATAAAATGATGGCAATGGAAGTGGAATGGATTCCAGGGAGATATATATATATATATATATAATATTATATATTATACAAATAAAAGACAGAATCAATTTCATTTGATTGACCACAAAGGCTAAGGGGGAGGAAAAAAACATTAGACCTAGGTTTCTAGCTCAGTTACTACCCAACAGATACAGGACAGAGGAGGAAAAGCAATTTTGAAGGAAGGGACGGTGAGGTTTTGAGCCCACTTTTTAATGTATTTCACGTCTTTGTTTTATGTGTCTATGGGACAGCTATAGTCAGGGTCCAGTCAGAAAACAGAGACCAATCCAATTATTTCAGCAGAAAGAAATTAATATGAGGGATTACTTAGGCAAGGGAAAGTCAATAAGGCAAACTTGAATAACCCACAGCTGGTAGTTACAGGAAGCAGCTTCTTTCCTAAGGCCAGAGAACAAGAGACAGAAATTGGGTTTTCAGAGCAAGAAGCTTGGAAGATGTTTTGGAGTTGGGGCAGCCTGCTGAGGAGTGATGGTGAAGCTGGCCTGGAAGACTACGAGAACAGAAGTTGGTGATAGAACCAGCAGGCACTGTCAAGACAGCAGGTGGTGGCCATGGCCATGCTGATGGAACAGAAAGTGAGATAGACTCCCTCTTTCCTCTTCTGGTCCCGCCATCTCCCTGAGCACCCCCTATCTGCAGAGTCTCACCCTCTGGCAAAGGGACATGCAGTTGGCTTAGTAGAAGTCCCAGCATCACACAGAGAATGAATGGGTTTAAAGATGAAAGTATAATTTAGTTTACAATATCAAAAAGAAGAAAGGCGGCCGGGCTCGGTGGCTCAGCCTGTAATCCCAGCACTTTGGAAGGCCGAGGTGATTGCCTGAGCCTGAGGGTTCAAGATCAGTCCAGGCAATTTGGCGAGACCTCTTCTCTACCATAAATCAAAAATTATCCAGGCAGTGGTAGTGAACACCTGTAGTGCTTCCAGGTACTTGGAAGGCTGAGGCAGAAGGATTGCCGGAGCCCAGCAGATTGATGCTGGGGTGGCCATGAATGTGCCACTGCACTTCAGCCTGGGCGATGGAGTGAGACTCCAACTCAAAAAAAGAAGGAAAGAAGAAAGGTTAAAAATCAGTGACCGAGATAGCCATCTTTAGTTAGGACCGGACACCAAATTTAAAGATAAAGAAAATTACCGATAAGAGCAGTACTTAGTGAAATTGAAAATGGATATATAATAGAGAAAACCAACAAAGCCAAAAGTTGTTTTTAAAAAACTTGCAAAATTTGTAAACTAGTAGATTAATAACGAATAAAAGAGAAAGGCACAATTCACTAATATCTGGGCTAAAGGAAAGCTGATATTACATATTCTATAGGCATTAAAGTGAGAAAATGGATTTTTTTTTGAGTCAGAATCTCACTCTATTGCCCAGGCTGGAGTGCAGTGGCATGATTATGGCACACTACAGCCTTGACCTACTGGGCTCAGGTGATCCTTCCGCCTCAGACTCCAAAGTAGCTGGGATTACAGGTACATGCCACAAGGCTCAGTTAATTTTAATTTTAATTTTTTTGTAGAGATTAGGTCTTGCTTTGTTGTGTAGGCTGGTCTTGAACTCCCAGGTTCAATCGATTCTCCTACCTTGGCCTCTAAAAGTGCTGGGATTCCAGGCGTGAGCCACCTTACTCAGTCAAAAATGGTATTAAGAACAACTTGATTTAATACACTTGAAGTCTTTTGAAACTAAAAATGAAAGAAATTGCAAAAGGATGCTAAATCAGTGCTGCTCTGTCTGTCATTGCAGAGGAAGCAAGTTTTAGAAAGTCTGTTGGCTTAACTATGAAGACATCCATTGTGGTACATTCATACAATGGCCAAACTTGCCACTTTAGGAGAACATGAACGAATCTCACAATATCAAGCAAAAGAAGCAACACACAAGAGTGTGTTGTGCATAAATCTGTTTATTTCAAATTTAAAGGAAGGTAGAACTGACTAAGGGTGGTATTATGTTGGTGCAAAAGTAATTGTGATTTTGGACTGTGAATTTTAAATCATTACAACTGGGCTCAAACACATCTTTATTAAACGCATTTTTATTAATCAACATAGGTACCATCACAATCATTTTTGCCAACAAAAAATAAGTTTGTTTATTCCTGTAGCATGAAAATCCATGCTTCAGGATTCAACAAACTCTTGGAAAGACTTTTCTGTATCCTGCTGGTTGTGGAAGTGTTGTCCCTGCAAAAAGTTGTCGAGATGCTTGAAGAAATGGTAGTTGGTTGGTGAGAGGTCAGGTGAATATGATGGGTGGGGCAAAACTTCGTAGCCCAATTCATTCCACTTTTGAAGCGTTGATTGTGTGACACGTGGTTGGGCATTACAATTTTCAGTGCATCTCATTCATTTGCTGAGCAACCTTCTCAGATGTCATAGTTTTGCCAGGATTCTGAAAGGTATCGTGAATCAGACTGGCAGCAGTTCACCAAACGTGACCATGACCTTTATTGCAGGTTTGGCTTTGAGAAATACTTTGGAGCTTCTTCTCAGTCCAGTCACTGGGCTGGTGGTCGCTGGTTGTCGTATACAACCCACCTTTCGGAGCATGTCACAATTGGATTGTGAAATAGTTCGTTGTTGTGTAGAATAAGAGAAGATGACACTTCAAAATGATAATATTTTTGATTTTTGGTCAGCTCATGAGACCCCCACCCATTGAGCCTTTTCATCTCTCCATTTGCTTCAAATGCCAAACAACCGTAGAACCCGTCCTTGTTGAGTTCTTCAGCAACTTCTCATGTAGTTATAAGAGGATCAGCTTCAATGATTGCTCTCAATTGGTCTTTGTCAACTTCCGCTGGCCGCCACTGCGCTCCTCATGACTTCAAGGCTCTCCTCTCCTTCGCAAAACTTCTTGACCCACCACTGCACTGTACGTTCATTACCAGTTCCTGGGCCAAATGGGTTGCTGATATTGTGAGTTGTCTCTGCTG
This sequence comes from Tarsius wallacei, assembly GCA_963574415.1. NCBI lineage: Eukaryota > Metazoa > Chordata > Mammalia > Primates > Tarsiidae > Tarsius > Tarsius wallacei. The sequence continues at coordinate 13,088 of CAUYQG010176734.1, forward strand.
CTTTACAACCCATTTTGAACTCGAATAAGAAGATCACTCGAATTTGCTTTTTGTTTAACATCATTTCCATGGTCTAAAAGAAATATAAAATAAACAGCAAGTAATAAGCCATTAGCAAAAAAACATAAAGTGAGAAATGTGCATTAAAATGATGTATAACCTAATCACATGTATTTAAGAATGTATTTCAATATCAAATGGCAAATTTCAACAATGCAAAAACCACAATTACTTTTGTACCTACTTAATAGAGACCACACTTGTGGCTGCCATTGGAGAACTAATGACGGAAATGAGGCATGCAAAACTTCTGGGGTACTAGAAATGGTCTATGCCTGGATCAATATGGAGGACATAAGGGTGTATTTGACTTGAGAAAATTCACCAATCTTTACCAGATTTATGCACTGCAGTATAGACGTGTTATAATTTAATAAACAATACACTTTAAACTTTCAGTTGTGACAGAGACTAAGAGGCACTCTATCTTGCCTTAGTCTCATTTCTTTCCTGTTCTTACTGGGCTGTGCATTGTCTTCTGATTACTTCTGTGCCTCCCTCTGAACAAGGTCAGCATCCTTTTTAATCAGGGAGGACCGGGGCCTGGTTTGCAATGACTGGAAACGTTGAGATATAGACAGCCCTTCTAGCTGTTATCGGGAAGACACGTTGGCTGGATTTCATCTGTCCTGGATGTTTGTGTGGCTCATTATTACCTGGCAAGGCTGTGAATAGGGGACTGCAGGCAGAGGGGCTTTTCTGATGCCAGTGCACTTAGCAAGAGCCTTTTGCAAAATTGCCAGATCAGAGTGCTGGCCAGGGGAACATTTTATTAATCTCTGGCTTTAGACAGGGGAAAAGATAGCTCTGAGCTGGGCATCCTCAGGACTTTCCTTCTGCTGTGACTGTTTTCTAGTCTGTCATCAATAAATACACCCCTATAAAAAGTGCTAAAATTCGAGGCATTTGTTGGCTGCCACACGGATTTTTGCTGTTTAACCTTTATTGTGACTACTTGCCTCTAAGTATTGCCACTTAGTAATAATAATAACTTTAAGCCAGGCTCAGTGGCTCAGCCTGTAATCCTGCGCTTTGGGAGGACAAGGTGAGTGGATTGCCTGAGCCCGTGGGTTCGAGACCGGCCTGGGAAACTTGGTGAGACCTCATCTCTACAATAAATAAAAAAAAAATTAGCTGGACGTGGTAGTGTGCACCTGTAGTTCCAGCTACTTGGAAGGCTGAGGCGGAAGGATCGCTGGAGCCCAGCAGGGCAAGGCTGCGGTGGCCGGGAGCGGCCACTGCACTCTAATCTGGGTGACAGAATGAGGCTCCAACTAAAAAAAAACAAAAAAACATAACTTGAATGGAGCAGATTGTTAAAGTATATATTACAGAGTAGCCATATAAAATATTTTTTTGGAAAAAGAAATATTTGCACTCAAAAGGGACACACATACACACATTAGCACTTTGTAAAAGTCACCAAACATTGTTAAATTTGGACAATTTGGAGAACATTCAATAGGAGCAGTTAGATATGGTGTCATAGAAGGTAAAAAGGTAGACCACCGAGTTTTTTTCAGCTGAGTGAACTGGGTTCACGTAGACAGTTTGTATGGCGTGTCTTTCATATGCTTGCAAACACCTAGTAGACTAATAACAACCATCTAAGCACATCCTTACAGGTTTAACTACTTTCTGGCTCAATTCTTTAATAAGCTACAAACATGTGGGGACAGTGGGTTGGAAGAGAAAACAGCACCAGAAAGTTGCAGAGAATCTAGTCACAGACGGGCAGATCTGTTATTGCCCAGATACTCAATGGTCCCAGTTCTTTATTCATTTTTAAACACCAGGAAATATTTTCAGCAGATAACAGTGAAAAAACAGAGCCCTTGAAGGCCACCTTTTGGTGTCTTGCTTTCATTTTTAGAAAATATTCTAACATTTTGACGCCTGGTGCTGGACAACTGAGAAGTATTTTGGAGAAGCTATTAGTGCATTATCCACAGTGAGATGACTGGTTTTGAGACAAACAATAAAGGTCTAATGATAACCATTGTAAAGAATTGCAGCTGGGCTCAGTGGCTCAGCCTGTAATCCCGCACCTTTGGGAGGCTGAGGTGAGTGGATTGCCTGAGCCCGTGGGTTCGAGACCCGCCTGGGGAACTTGGCGAGACCTCATCTCTACAATAAATCAAAAAATTAGCCGGGCGTGGTAGCGCGCGCCTGTAGTTCTAGCTACTCGGAAGGCTGAGGCGGAAGGATCGCTGGAGCCCAGCAGGTCGAGGCTATGGTGGCCGGGAGCAGCCACTGCACTCGAGTCTGGGCGACAGAGTGAGACTCCAACTCAAAAAAAAAGAATTGCTTTTAATTTTAGAGTTTGTTATAGAAAGTCTCTGATAGACCAGAAGGATATAGACTCATGTAGCCACAACCCAGTTTCAGGAATACAGTATCATTCATGGAGTTGAAAAAGTTCTATGGATACTTTTTTTTTTTTTTCATAATCCTCTTCTCTTTTCTAGGTGTATCTGTTTCTTACATTGTGTTTATCATGCTATGGACTTCTTACTGCTTTGACTCTATATAAATATACATGTGTGCCCCTAAGTGGTGTGTGTGTGTGTGTGTGTGTGTGTGTGTGCGCGCATATGCAGTACTGCTTTTCATTTAAAAATTTTTCTATCAATAATCTCATATTGTGTATATGAGGAGGGCCCCCCCAAACCTGAAATTATCTTTTGAAGAGTGGGTCCCTGTAGTACAGGCTTACCTCACTTGGTAAGTGTTCTAGGAATCCATCAGCATCAGTATACCAGCTAGTGTTGTTGTGAGAGGCTTCAGTGAATTTTTTGGGGGAAATTCTTTCAATGTGTTCCCTCATTTCATGATGGGTGATTTAGGAGTGTACCTGCCCACACCACTCTGAGTGTTCAGTAGTTTTTTGTTTTTTTTTTTTTTTGAGTTAGAGTCTCACTCTGTCACCAGGCTGGAGTGCAGTGGTACGCTCACAGCCACCCCAGTGTCGACCTGCTGGGCTCCAGTGAGCCTTCCACCTCAGCCTTCTGAGTATCCGGAACTACAGGCACGCGATACCACGTCCACCTCATTTAAAATTTGTATTGTACAGCCGGGCTCGGTGGCGTAGCCTGTAATCCCATGCCTTGGGAGGCTAAGGTGAGTAGAATGCCTGAGCCTGCGGGTTCGAGACCCGCCTGCGTAACTTGGTGAGACCTCATCTCTACAATAAATTAAAAAAAATTTAGCCAGTCGTGGTAGCATGCGCCTGTAGTTCCAGCTACTTGGAAGGCTGAGGTGGAAGGATCCCTGGAGCCCAGCAGGTTGAGACTATTGATTCCAGTTTTTTAATGACCTTTATAATTTTTTATCTCCTTTATGATTGGGAACATTATACTAAAGCCATCTCTCTCTCTCTCTTTCTCTTTTAATTGAAATATAATTCACATACCATAAAATTCATCCCTTTAGAGCATACGATTTGGTGGTTTTCAGTATATTCACAAAGTTGTGCAACCATCACCACTATTTAATTCATAACATTGCATCACCCCAAAACGAAACCCATGCCCATTACCAGTCACTCCTACTTCCCCTCACCTGCAGTCCTTGAAAACCACTTGTTTACTTCCTGTCTCTACAGGTTTGCCTACTCTGGGCATTTCATATAAATGGAATCGCATAATATATGGCCTTTTTGTATTGGCTTTCTTTCATTTAATGCATTTTTTTCAAGGTTCATACATATTGTAGTATGGATATACTTAATTCCTTTGTTATGGTTGAATTTTATTCCATTGTGTGGATGTGCCATGTTTTACTCAGTCATTCTTCAGTTGATGGACATTAGGTTGTTTTAAATTTTTGGAGATTATAAATCGGTTATGAACATTTATGTACATGTTTTTATATGAACATAATTTTTTAATTACCTAGGATATACGTCTAGGAATGAAATTACTGAGTTCAACTTTTTTGAGGAATTGTCAAACTATCCTCTAAAGCGACCATACCATTTTATACTCCACCAATTGTGTATGAGGGTTCCAATTTCTCCACATCTTTGCCAACTCTTGTTATTATGTGTGTGTGTGTGTGTGTTTTGCTATAGCCATCCTAGTGGGTGTACAATAGTATCTCACTATGGTTTTGATGTACATTTCCCTAATGACTAAGTTTGTTCCTGAGTCCAGGGTTCAAGACTAGCCTGTGCCACTTGGTGAGACCTCATCTCTACAATAAATAAAAAAAAATTAGCCGGGCGTGGTGTCACGTGCCTGTTTTTCCAGCTACTTGGAAGGCTGAGACGAAAGGATCACCTGAGCCTACCAGGTTGAGACTGCGGTGGCCATTAGCATGCCACTGCTCTCCAGCCTGGGTGGTAGAGTTTGACAGCCTTTGTGCCCAGTGATGGCTGCTTGGACTTTATTGAGGAGAATGATGACGTTCTGGCTGCCAGATTTGGTCAGAAATGTTGTGCCGTGGGTGATATCCCTGGAGTCTGCTTTAAGGTGGCCAAAGCAGCCAGAGTCTTTCTTTTGGTCCTGTACAAAGGCAAGAAGGAAAAACCAAGGTCATGTTGCAGGAATTTTGAACTCCACTCTCAGCTTAAACCAGCAACCTCGGGTTCTTGTCCCACGACCAAGAAGATTAAGGAACGCGAACACCAAAAGGATGAGTGAAAGAAGTTTATTAAGCAATAAAACTCTCCAGAAAAAGAGAGGGGGCCTGAAATGGATGGTGCTAGGAGTTTTTTATCTTATCTTTTCTGGGGGCATTTTTCTCATTTGCATCTATCCACCCTTTACTTCCTGAGATCTGATTTTTATTGCACATGTGGGTCCCTGACCAAGTTTGCTTCATCTTGAATATTACCAATCAGTACTACAGAAAAGCCCACTGGGGGGGAGGGGTGTAGGGAGTAAAACCACAATGCAAATGATATGTTAATGATATTATAATAAGTCAAGGACAAGTTAGGACATTTAGTTAAGTTACTGTGCCTGCATTTAAGCAGCAAAAAGTTCCTTTTAGCAGTACATCCTGGGTTGAGAGGATGCTCTGAATCACATTTTTATCCAACAATTATATAACAGGGTGGTGCAGAGGGCATTCCCACAGGTGTCAAGTCTCCTTGAGACCCTCCCTTTCTGTCTGCCTAACCAGCCTCTGACTATCCCCTCTCTCAGCCATAAATTGTGATGGTGGAAACACCATAATAATACATTTTCATATACTAAAAAAAAAAAGGTCTAAGATCTCCAACTTTGTTCTTTCAAGATTGTTTTTGGCTCTTCTGGGTTTCTTGCATGTCCATGTGAGTTTTAGAATTAGCTTGTCAATTTCTATAAAAAAGTCAGATAAGATTTTGATAAAAACTGTGTTGAACTTGTAGATCAATTTAGGAAGTGTTACCATCTTACAAATTTGAGGATGTAAACTCAAGATATTTTCGTATTTATTTAGGACTTCTCCAATTTCTTTCAATGTTGTTTTATAGTTTTCTTAACAAAAGACCTAGCCTACTAGTTCTTTTGTTAAATATTAATGATTTTATTTGTTATGCTATTATAAATAGAGTTGTTTTCCTAACTTAATTTTTGGATTGTTCATTGCTAGTGAGCACATCCTATTTTGTCCAAGAATGACCTTTGGATTTGATTGAAATAATTCTTAGGAATTCACTCTCAAATATGGCTTACCAGAAAACATGACTTTTTTGGCGAGAAGGACTTAGTGAAGGTTGGGTGTGGTGGTTCATACTTGTAATCTGAGCGGTGTGGAAGGCTGAGGTGGGAGGATCATTTGAGGCCAGGAGTTTGAGACCAGCTTGGGTAATGTAGCAAGACCTCATCGTTTAAAAAAAGAAAAAAATTAGCCAAGCATGGTGGTGTGTGCCTGATGTCCCAGACATTTGGGAGGTTGAGGCAGAAGGATCACTTAAACCTAGGAGGCTGAGGCTGCAATGAGTTATGATCACAGCACTGTACTCCAGCCTGGGTGACAGAATGAGATCTTGTCTTTTAAAAACACAAAAATAAAAATAAAAATAAAAATAAAATATTACTGGGAACACCAAGTTCTATAGGCAAGTTTTTGGTAACTGCTCAAAACTAAAACTCACTTCTGAAATTAAGTTTAATCTTTTTAGCGGAGATACAGTTTACATAGACAGACATCTTTGTAGTAAGTGATCAATGAAACATTTGTGCTAGTAAAAATTAAGAAAGGCACACAAAACATTCATTTCCAAAATGAGTATTTTGGAAAATATCTTATTTTTTAGGTTTTAGTCATTGTAATTGTGAATTTTGACTAGTAACTTTTCTTTTATCCAGACAGACGGTTGCAAGGAATAAATTACTTCTGTAAAACATATCTAAGCTTTCCCCTGAGGATAAATTCATGTCCAGTGATACTGCACTAAGTATTCCATGTCTCCTGTGAATTTTTGCCATTTTCAAATGTGCCTATAAAATGCGTAAGATCAGCAAATAGGATTTTGCTGCTCTAACTTGTCACTAACCAACATTCTGTTTAAACTTTCATCATTTCCAGGTTGAAGCAGAATTTGTGTCTATTTATTATGCCAGGATCATTTTGTCAATCCCAGAGAAGATAAAAAGTACCTTTTGCTAAAATTTTCCTAACGATGTGGCCATGGACACAACTAAATTCTTGAGGTAATTTACAGCTTTACCTATGGGCTGTAAATTACGTCAAGAATTTAGTTTTGAGATACCTACCCACTTAGAGGCTACAACTGTTAAACAGCACTGACCTCTCGTGGCCAAACTTGAAAACGACCGGCTTGAAAAAAGACCAACGGTTGCCTGTTTGCTTATGATAAAATTTACAGTCAACTTGAAACCTAAATTTTGTGACCCACCAGTTTCTACCACAGATTTCCATCACAGTGTCACGGATTCACCTGTCAGAGCTCTCTGACACTCACTTTTCATCCTAAAAGAACAAGAACTTGGCTGAGCATGATAATCCCAGCACTTTGGGAGGCTGAGATGGGAGAATTGCTTGAGTCCAGGAATTTGAGACCAGTTTGGGCAATGTAGCAAGACCTTGTCCCTACAAAAAGAAAAGGAAAAAAAAAAAAGAAAGAAAGAGAGAGAACAAGAAAAAAGAAAGAAAGAAAGAAAGAAATTAGCCAGGCATGATGGCACATGTCTGTAATCCCAGCTACTCGGGAGACTGAGGAAGGAGGATAGCCTGAGCCCAGGAGGTTGAGGCTGCAGTGAGCTGTGATGGTGCTACTGCACTTCAATCTGGGTGAAAGAGTGAGACCCCCATTCAAAAACAAATAAATACATACATACATACATATACATATATACATAAGAAAAAAAACGTTGCTTGCATTCTAATAATCATTGTTTCCTCCTCCCACTCGGTACCCAGTAATTGTATGTTTCTTAGATTTCTAAACCTGAAAGTGTTTCACAAACTGATTTCGTTACACAACATCAACCATGCTTTTTTACCTTGGTAATAAATGCTTTATGATAGCAGGAAGCTGACCATAGTGAAAGCAGGAAAATCGATGTAGATTGTCAGTTTATTTCGGGGATACTGTCCCTCATTTTTGTGGATGAGAAACCGGAAGCCCAGAGAAGCTTGGGAATTCGCAGAGCACATGATTCGGAGTACTTGTCTTTTACATATCAGTGACAAGATGTCATTCCTGAAAGGCAGAAGCTGCTTCTAGAACGTTTGTCTACCTGACAGATTGGCATTGCAATCAACGTTTTTTTCTTGTTAAATTACAGGTTGTGATTTATTAGTTGTATGACTACTGTTTGCATTTTATAAAGTTATAAAATCGATAAACGGATCCATACACAAAGGACTATCAATAGGAATTATTCCTGTCCAAGCAGGACTTAGGATTCCCCTTAAATATATAAAATAATGCTGTCCATATCTCTGACATCTCATGACTATCCATCCCTCAGCAACTTTTTTTCCATTCAGCATTTTCCATTTTTTTTTTTTTTTTAATAGAGACGATGTCTCATCATGTTGCCCAGGCTGGTCTCAAAGCCCTAGGCTGAAGCAATCCTCCCACCTCGGCCTCCCAAAATGCTGATATTACAGATGTGAGCTACCGCACCTGGCTCCACTCAGGAAATGTTTATTAGAATGTTTCGCGAGGCAGGTCGTTTAGGCCTTGTGAATTTTATCATTCTCATGCCTCTTGTACATCTTTTTCATCAGGTTGAAAAGCAAGATGCTTAGTTAGCCTCAACACGTGGTTCAGCACAGCAGCTGCACTTGCAAACTGCAAATCAGCAGGTGCAATGCTGGATGGGTCCTCTTTCTCCTTTGATTTAACACACATTTTGAACTCTGACTTTTCTCAGCCTTTAAGTTGTTTTATAGACTTAAATTCATCCTCCAAATAAAAGAGCTGAGTGTGTTGGCTGCAAAATAGACAGATGTTTGAACTGAAAGAGATTCTTATCGTGACCCTCATCCCCTTTCGATGAACTAGCTGCTGGAGAGAAATGGGTACTTGTGAGAGGCAATAGCACAGTTAGCTTTGAAACCAGATGGATGAATCACTCCTGTCCTGCTGCTTTCTGGCTATACAGGTTTGGGCATAATTACCTTCCTTTAGCTTCATAGGGTTGTTATGAGGACAAAGGGAGACTTTATACATACACACATATACACTCAGATAAGTTAGCACATCCTACCTGATCAATAAATATTCATTCTTATTGTGACACGCTCTACCTGTGTCTTTTGTATGTCCCAGGTCATAGTTCTTTTTCTTCCATTTAATTTTAGTAGAATATACTGTTTCTCTTATTTACTTTACTTGATTAAAAAATTTGCACGGCCGGGCTCAGTGGCTCAGCCTGTAATCCCGGCACTTTGGGAGGCCGAGGCGAGTAGATTGTCTGAGCCCGTGGGTTTGAGACCAGCCTGGGCAACTTGGTGAGACCTTGTCTCTACAACAAATAAAAAATTAGCTGGGTTTGGTAGTGCACGCCTGTAGTTATGGCTACTTGGAAGACTGAGGCGGAAGGATCACCCGAGCCCAGCAGGTCGAAGCTGAGGTGACCATGAGTGTGCCACTGTACTCCAGCCTAGCTGTATTGAAGTATCACTGACAAATAAAAATGGTGTCTATATAAGGTGTACCATGTGATGTTTTGACACAGGTATACATGGCGACACGATGAACACAATCAAGCCAATTAACATATGCCTCACCTCACATAGTTACCTTCATGGGGAGACTACGATCTGATCTCTGAGCAAATATCAAGTATATGTTGTATATATAATATATACAATGCGTGATATACCAGGGGATTTCAATCCCCCTGCTGCCGACTGGTACCGGTCCATGGTCTGTTAGGAACCCGGCTGCACAGCTGGAGGTGAGCGGTGGGCAGTGGAGCTCTGCCGCTTGTCAGATCAGACATTAGATTCTTCCAAGAGTGCAAACCCTGTTGTGAACTATGCATGCGAGGGATCCAAGATGCATGCTCCTTTTTCTGAGTGGGAGTCTCACTCTGTCTCCCAGGCTGGAGTGCAGTGGCACGCTCACGGCCACTGCAGCCTCGACCCGCTGGGCTCAGGCGATCCTTCCGCCTCAGCCTTCCAAGTAGCTGGAACTACAGGTGTGAGCCACCACACCTGGCTAATTTTTCTTGATTTATTGTAGAGACAAGGTCTCGCCAAGTGGCCGAGGCTGGTCTTGAACCCCTGGGCTCAGGCAATCCTCTCACTTTGGCCTCCCAAAGTGCTGGAATTATAGGTGCGCCTGGCCTCTTATGAGACTCTAATGCCTGATGTGCACCTTTTTCCCCATTTGTGGAAAATTGTCTTCCATGAAACCAGTCCCTGATGCCAAAACCGTTGGGGACTGCTGGTATACAGTATACATATTATATTCTACTATTTATTATTATGGTATTATACTATTTATTATTAAGGTCCACAGAACTTATTCATCTTATAACCACAAGTCTGTACTCTTTATTCAACATCTCCTCATGCCCCCATCCCTGGTGACCTCTATTTTACTCTCTGTTTCTGTCAGTCTAAATTTTTTAGATTCCACATATAAGTAAGATTATGTAGTATTTGTCTTTGTGTATCTGGTTTATTTCACTTAGTTTAATGTCCTCAAGGGTCATCCATGTTGTCCCAAATAGCAGGATTTTATTCTTTTTTGAGGCATGAGATAATATTGCATTGTATATGTGTGCGTATATGTAATTATTATTATTTTTCTTTAGCTCTTCATCCATTGACAGACACATAGGTTGTTGCTGTATTTTGCCTATTGTGAATCAAGTTGCAATGAACGTGGGGGTGCAGATATCTCTTGGAAATAGTGATTTTTTTAGATTAAAAAATATAGTTTATTTAAAAATAAATTAGAGTGAGAAAGAGAAGGGAGAGAGAAGATTCATCCCCCCAAGGTGGGGGAGGAGGCCAAAGCCAGGAAGAATGGCAACAGCCATAGCTCAAAGAGCACATGGCCACACCAAAGTCTAGCAAGGAAATAGCATAAAATAGCGATTTTTATTTCCTTTGATGTATATCCAGAAGTGGGATTGTTGACAACACTTGCTATCTTTTAAATTTTTGGTAATAGCCATCCTAACAGGTGTGAGGTGATATCTCATTGGGATTTTGATTTTGACTGTCTAACGATTTATGATGTTATACACTTTATCATACACCTGTTGGCCATTTCTATGTCTTCTTTGGAAAAATGTCTATTCAGGTTCTTTGCCATTTTTAATCAGGCTATTATTATTATTGTGATTAAGTTGTAGGGGTTTCTTTTGCATTTTGGATATTAACCCCTTATTAGACACATGGTCTGCAATTATTTTCTCTCCTTTTTTTTGCCTGTGCTTTTGGTGTCGTAGCCAAAAAAAAAATTTCCAAGACCAGGTCATGAGTTTTCCCCTGTGTTTTCCTTTAGAAGTGCTACAGTTTCAGGTTTTATGTTTACATCTTTAATTTATTTTTGTCTATGTTATAAAGCAAGGATCTAATTTTATTTTTATTTTTTTGCATGTGGATATCACCCCAGTACCATTTATTGTCCTTTCCCAACATAATTCTTGGCATCTTTCTCCAAGATCAGGTGACTGTAGACACATGGATTTATTTCTAGCTCTCTATTCTGTTCCATTGGTCTGTCTGTTTTATGCCAGTACCATATTGTTTTGATTATTATAACTGTATAATGTAGTTTGAAATCAGGAAGTGGAATACTGCTACCTTTTTTCTTCTTGCTCAATATTACTTAATCTGTTTAGGTCTATTTTGTTTCTATATGAATTTTAGGATTGCTTTTCTATTTTTGTGAAAAGTGCATTAGAATTTGGATAGTAGATTGCTTTGGGTGATATAGACATATTTGATTATGTTGATTCATGAGCCTTCCATTTATTTGTATATTCTTCAGTTTCTTTCATCAATGTTTTATAGATCTCAGTGTACAGATTTTTAGTTCCTTGGTTAAATTTATTTGAAGTATTTTTAATGCTCTTGCAAATGAGATAGTTTTCTTAATTTCTCTTTCAGGTAGTTTTTTGTTAGTGTATAGAAACACCACTAATTTTGGTAAGTTGATTATGTATCCTGCAACTTTAATGAATTCCTCTGTCAATTCTAACAGGTTTTTTGGGGGACTCTTTAGGATTTTTTATGAATAAGATCATACTGTCAGCAAACAGAGACAATTTTACTTCATTTTTTCTATTTTGATGCCTTTTATTTCTTTTTCTTGTCTAACTGCTCTGGCTCAGACTATCTTGAACAGAAGTAGTGAAAGTGGGAAGCCTTGTCTTATTTCTGATCTTAGAGAAGAAGCTTTCAGCTTTTCATCATTGAGTATGATATCAGCTATACACTTGTCATATGTGGGCTTTATTATGTTAAGGAACATCCCTTCTATACTTAAATTGTTGAGAGTTTTTACTGTGAAAGAATGTAGGCTGTGTCTAGCATTTTATTTATTTATTTTCTAGGTTATCTAATTTATTAGTGTATAATTGTTCATAGTACACTCTTATGATCTTTTGTATTTCTGTGTATCAGTTTGAATACCTCTTCTTTCATTTACGATTTTATTTATTTCAGTCTTCTCTCTTTCCTAGGCTAAGGGTTTGTCAATTTTGTTTAATTTTCCAAAAAACCAACTCATACTTTCATTAATCTTTTCTACTTTCTCTAGTCTCTATTTTATTTATTTCTGCTCTGATCTTTGTTATTTCCTTCCTGTGTTAACACTAAGCTTAGTTTATTCCTCCTTTTCTAGTTTCTTGAGGTGTAGCATTAGGTTATTTGACATCTTTCTTCTTATTTGATGTATGCATTTATTGCTATAAATTTCTCCCTTGTATTGCCTGAGCCCGCGGGTTCGAGACCCACCTGGGCAAGTGAGACCTCATCTCTACAATAAATCAAAAAATTAGCCGGGCATGGTAGCGCGCGCCTGTAGTTCCAGCTACTTGGAAGGCTGAGGTGGAAGGATCGCCAGAGCCCAGCAGGTCGAGGCTGCGGTGGCCGGGAGCGGCCACTGCATTCCAGTCTGGGCGACAGAGTGAGACTCCAACTCAAAAAAAAAAAAAAAAAAAAAAATTTCTCCCTTGGAATTGCTTTTACAGTATCTGATATATTGTGTTTCCATTTTTGTTTGTCTCAAGATATTTTTCAATTTCCCTCTTAATTTCATCTTTGATTCAATACTGTCCAAAAGAATATTGTTTAATTTCTACATATTTGTTAATTTTCTATGATTCCCCCTGTTATTAATTTCTAGTTTTATACCATTATGGGTAAAAATATTTGATATAATTTC
>CAUYQG010176745.1:0-12991 GCA_963574415.1 Tarsius wallacei
ATTTAAAGGAGATTTTTAAAAATTATAGTAACACTGGCTATGGAGATGGCAGCATATTTTCATTCAATCAGTATTTTCCAAGTTTCCATACTATGCCAGGCACTGGGCTAGGTGCTGGAAATAAGGCTGCAAAGAAACTACGAAACAAAATAAAACAAATCCAGAAAGAGCGAGAATATGTATCACTGCTAAATATTTATAGCATGTTTTCTGTACTAACCCTAGGGCTTGTGTTGAAATAGACTCTAGAGAACTCAAAGGCAAAGTTACCTAGTGGAAAAAAGCACAGGGTGCTTAATTTCAAGCTCTGTTGCTTACTATAATGTGATATTTGGGACCTCATTTTCCTTATCTGCAAAATAAGGATATTAATTGTACGTGCCACATAGAATTGTGTCATATTAAACTAGTTAATCCAGATACGCATTTTAATTAGTACCTGGAATACAGTAAGCACTCAGTAAAATCTAATATAAGGATGTGCTGTGATAAAAAGGCTCCTGAAGACATATGTGAGTTCAACGGGAAAGATTTTTGTGCTTGATTAGTAATGCCTGCAATGAATAAAACCATGGGGAGTGTTGCCATGTATGCAATTATATGTCTTCTCTGCTCTGTTCCTTACTTTAAAGATGAAGCTGAGATACAGATTAAAACATGTAACTAAGATGACACATCTATTTAGGAACAAAGCTAGAATTACTATTTATACTTCTTTGCTAATTTTCTTAGCCCTAAAAATCATTTATTATATGCAAAGAAACAATTTTCAAACAACGCTATGCAAATGGTTTCTAAAATGAAAATGAGAAAACTCTGCCAAATGTCTACAAGACAGCAGTATCCAGAAAAACTAAGTAGAAGATTGTTTATCTGATTTGCTGGATGTATATATTTTAGAAAGAGGTGAGTTCAAGAATTTAACTGTTAAGTGGGTTATTTACCAATTGTATTATTTTTATTTTATTATGATCTTTAAAAATAACTGCTTGAAGTCAACCTAGGGTCATTTTTATTTAATTTTCCATATTACTATGAAATGTTTCCCAAGTTATATGCATAAGAAATTCTGTGTTCAAAATGTGCACAAACTGGCGATTGGTTCTGTTAGGTTTATGTAAGCTAGCAGCCTTGAAACTACACATTAATTTTTTTTTTTTTGCAAATAACAACGTACTTAGTGATAGATCTAGGTAGGGCATTAAGTGAACCCATTAAAACTAGTCTTGAGCCGGGCTGGGTGGCTCAGCCTGTAATCCCATGCTTTGAGAGGCTGAGGTGAGTGTATTGCCTGAGCCCGCGGGTTTGAGACCGCCTGGGCAACTTGGCGAGACCTCAACTCTACAATAAATCAAAAAATTAGCCAGGCATGGTAGCACGCGCCTGTAGTTCCAGCTACTTGGAGGGCTGAGGTGGAAGGATTGCCGGAGCCCAGCAGGTCCAGGCTGCGGTGGCCAGGAGCTTGCCACTGCACTCCAGTCCGGGTGACAGAGTGAGACTCCAACTTGGAGGGGGGAGGGAACTGGTCTTGAATCATTACTCCCGTGTTCACAAAGGAAATAGTTTCTTCTTTCTTTGTAGCTGGGGAAATTAAGACACAGAAAAGTGAAATTTCTGTGAAACAAACCACAAGAAGCAGAAATAACCTCATGAGAACTGGCTTCTTCTCCAGTTATTAACTGTGTTGTCCCTTATCAGGTGCCCTACATTTCACTCTTGGCAGAAAACATGGGAATCCGTGGGTGAACATTTGTGAGGCAGACGTGTTATATCTCTGTTTCAGCACAAATAAACATTGTATAATATAGTGCTGTCGATATGTGGAGCTCAAGCTTTTTAGCGGTAGCAGTATAATGAAGCCGACACTATCAGGTACATAGTGAGTGCCAATAAATTGCTATCAAATTCAAATTAGCACAAAGTGCTATTGGATTTAAAAGATGAACAGATACACAAATATTTCTACTTCATTAAGAAGTAGTGAACAACAACCCCAGCTCTGAGACCCATGGTATTTATTAACTCATTCAGGGATAACAGATAGTGAACACATACAGACATGAACACACTGAACAAATAAAAGTACCCTTTTCTGCATCACAGCAGAAATTCTACAGAAAATAAAATCTTACTTATAAAGAATGTGGTAATTTCAATAATTGAGTTAAAAATAACAGAAGCAAATTATTAAATAGATTTTTCACTGCTCACCACTTCACAAGAGAGAAGCATACACACTCCGATAGTAACAACTAAATCTCCAAAATCATATATGGCAGAGATCCCCAACATTTTTTGACATCAGGAGTTGGTTTTGTGGAAGACAGTTTTTCCAAGGAGGATGGGGGGTAGGTAGTGGGGGATCATCAAGCATTAGATTCTCAAAAGGAGCGGGCAACCTGGATTCCTGGCGTGAGCAGTTCACAGTATGGTTTGCGCTCTTATAAGAATCTAATGCCCCATCCATTTGCCTGCCACTCATCTCCTCCTGTGTTTTGGGTTCCCAACAAGCCATGAACCAGTTCCAGGCCACAGACCCAGGATTGGGGCCCCTGATAAATAGTTAGTGTTACTGTTGTTTTTGTCTTTCCTTCTCAAACATTTTCCCAGTTTACTTCAGGAAAATTTTCCTTCCCACATTGTATGTAGTTTTGAAGAGAGGATCATTCTACTTGTCGAATACACATGGTGGAAATGAGGTACCACCAGGACTGGTTTGTGACAGCAGCTGAGCCAGTCAGATTATTTTTCCTGGGGTGCTGACTTTCCAGTGAGTGGTACGCTTATCCTGCAGCGGCAGCAGCAACTGTGTCAATAGTGGCTTTTCCTTTTGCTGGCTTTGAAACACCTCTGTGTTTCCTGCTTCCTGAATCTTGCCCATTTCCAAGCCAACTCTACCAGCTTGTTTTATTTTACTAACATCTTTATTGAAGCATAATAAACATATTCTACAGTGCATATATATTAAATATACGTTTTGATAAATTTTAACCTGTTGACACCAATGAAACCATCACCACAAACAATATCCATCTTCCCCCAAAGTTTCCTTGTGCCCTGTAGTAACTCCCTGGTACCCTAGTACTAGGCAGTCACTGATCTGCTCTGTTTTTCACTTTTGATAAATGTACATGCATTGAAATTTTACATAAGTAGAATCATATGAAATGACTGTGCTTTTGTCTTTCTTCTTTTATTCAGTGCCAGCAATTTGAAATTCATCCATGTTGTAGCATATATCAATAGCTTATTTCTTTATATTGTTAAGTAGTAAGGTAAGATACAGATACACAATAATTTGTTTATCCATTCAACTGTTGATGATATTTTGAATTATTTCAAGCTTTAGGGTATTATAAATGAAGTTGCTATGAATGTTCATATGCTATATTTTGTACAGGTTTGTGCTGTCCTTTCTATTCAGTAACTATCTGTGACTTCATCATATCATACGTATACATTTAAAAGTTTTTAAAGCAGCATATTTTTTTCCAGAATAGTTGTGCTCTTTACATTCCTGCCAGAAATGTATTCTTATACACTTCTTATACTCTTGTTCCAGATCCTTCATGTCTTTGCCAATGTTTGGTATGGTTAATCTTATTAATTTTAGCCAGTCTATTAATTCTCTAGCTTTATTTCATTGTGATTTTAATTTGAATTTATGTAATGACTAATAATGTTGAGTATATTTTATGTGCTTCTTTTCTTTTCTTTTCTTTTCTTTTTTTTTTTTTTTTTTTGAGTTGGAGTCTTACTCTATCGCCCAGGCTAGAGTGCAGTGGCAAGCTCATTGCTACCCCAGTGTTGGCCTGCTTGGTTCCGGCAATTCTTCTGCCTCAGCCTTCCCAATGGCTGGAACTACCATGCCCAGCTATGTGCTTATTTTCAAGACACTTAAAATCATTGGTTCATTTATTAATTAGGATACAGGTTTTGAATTGAGTTTTGACAGTTCTGTATATATTATGGATACAAGTTTGGTTTCTTCAAATCAAGTATATGATTTGCAAATATCTTCTTATACCCTGTGACTGTTTTTCGTTCTTCTAACAGTGTCTAAAGTAAAAATGTTTACTTTTTATTAACTTCAAGTTAGAAAATATTTCTCTTTTTAAATGTATTTGTATTTTTAAATAATTGAATCATAAGCTTATATAATTTAATTTTTATTGCTACATAATAGACATACACAATTTTCAGAGTATATGTATTAATTTAATACATTAATATGACCAAATCAGGGAAATTGAGATTTCCATTATTTTAAATATTTATCTTTTCTTTATGCTAGAAACATTCAAATTGTTCTCTTCTAGCTATTGTGAGATATGCAATAGATTAATGTTGACTACAACCACCCTGCTGATCTATTGAAAACGAGGTCTTATTTCTTCTATTAAATTTTATATTTGTATTGATTAAACAACCTCTCTTCATCTCTTCCTTTCCTGATAATCACCAGTCCACTCTCTCTTTTTGTGAGATCCACTTTTTTAGCTCCCACATATAAGAGAGAATATGTGATATTTGTCTTTCTATGTGTGCCTTATTTCACTTAACATAATGACCTCCAGTCCCATGCAAACGACAAGATTTCATTCTTTTTTACAGCTGAATAACATTCCATTCATCCGTTGATGGACATTTAGGTTGATTCCATATTTTGGCTACTGTGAACAGTGTTAAAATAAAAGTGAAAGTGCAGATATCTCTTGGATATATTGTTTTTTTGGACATACAATTCAAGTAGCAGAATTGCTAGATCATATGACAATTTTTTCAGAAGCCTCCATACTATTTTCCACTTTGACTTTACTAATTTACATTTCTACCAACAGTGTATGAAGGTTCGCCTTTCTCCACATCCTGATCAACATCTGTTGTTGCCTATCTTTTTAATAAAAGCCATTTAACTGGGGTGAGACAATATCTTGTTGCAGTTTTGATTTGCATTTCTCTGAGATTAGTGATGTTGGACTTTTTTTATAAACCTGTTGTCCGTTTGTATATTTTCATTTATATATATATTATTTTAAAGATGTGGGGTACAATTCAGGATTCGGTATACAAGTGGATACCATACAGGTACAATTTGGGCCTCCCTTTGGTACCCACTTTGAGGTATTCCCACCCTGGCAGTATCCCGCTGTTGCCAATCCCTCCTTTCTTATAGTATTATGGTAAATGTTCAGAGTCTGCCTATGAGTGAGAATATATGATACTCTGTTTTTTGTTTCTGTGAAAGATCACTGAGTTGTTTATATTCTTTTTCAAAATGTCTCTTCAGAGCTTTTGCCCATTTTTAAACTAATCATTTATTTATTTTTTGCTATTGAGTTGTTTGAGTTTCTTATATATTCTGGGAGTTAATTCCCAAATGAATAGTTTGCAAATATTTTCTTCCCCTCCGTGGATTGCCTCTTCACTTTGTTGATTTTTTTCGTCTGTTGTGCAGAAGCTTTTACCCTTGGTGTGATCTATTTGTCTATTTCACTTTTGTTTGTGTTTTTTAGTTCTATTCTAATAAATTATACTTTGGATGGCATATCCAAAAAAAGAAAATTTGGCTAACCCAAAGTTTTGTCCTGTAATTTGTACTATATGGTTTTATAGGAATATAATTCTACAGTTATAGAAAACTAGTTTTAGGTTTTCCATTAGAGTAAATTTGTATCTATTTCTCTCTTTTTAGTTCTATCCATTTGTGCTTTATGTATTTTTAAACTTTTATTAGGCTTATAACTATTGAGGCTTATTATGTAGTCTTAATAAATGAACATCTATAACATTATAAAATAGCTTGCTTTATCTCTTATAATAATTTTTGTTCTAAAATCTACTTTGATAATATATGTAACTACTTCAAGTTTTTTTTTTTAAACTATTGGTATATTATATCTTTAATTTATTCTTTTACTTTAAACTTTTATATTGTTTGGCTCTTATATTCAGTCTTAACCATTTTTAACTGGGATATTCAGGCCATTTACATTTAATGGGATTGTTAATATAATTAGGATTAAATCCATGATCTTGTTGTTTTCTACTTATAGCATCTGGATGCTTTTAAAAAAATAAAACAAGTAAGATACATATTTATCTAATTATTTCACTTTAGGGCCAAGTATGTCCAGGGCTTATCCCAGCAGCTCAGAGTGCAAGGTGGAAACCATCTCTGGTCAGGACACCATTTATCACAGGGTACACTCATACACACCCACACTCACTCAGATGGGGACCAGGTAGACACCAATTCACCTAATAAACTAAGCTAGGATATGGAAGGAGGGAAAAGGGTGGGTGACATATGACAACACAAAGGGTACCTGGTCTACTACCAGGGGGGATGAAGGCCAGTTAGAAGCTCAAATTTTACCTGCATGCAGATTACATATATAGTTAGTCCTCACTTGTACCCCACATCTCTATAATTTAAAAAATTCTAAAAAATATCTCAAAAGAAGCATGGTAGTATAAAAGTCATGCTCAAAAGTATCTACATTACTGTACATAATAACATATTACTGTTGTGAAGGAAAATTGTATCTAATTCTTTATATTAAACCAATGCCATTTATTTGGGTTTACTGCATTGAGTTTTTACAGGTTTAATTTGTGAATTGTTCACTTGCAATTTTACAGGAGTTCTAAATATAAGGAGTATGTGTGAAATTTTATGTTTCTAGAGATTCAATAATACAACAAAGATTATTGAAAACAATATAAAGTTTCTTGAGATTTTTCTCTTTGTAAAAATGTCCACATAACTCAGAAGTGTGAGAAATATTGTTCTAATAATTACAGTGTTTAAGACTACAAAGTCTCCCCAAGGGAAAATAAGAAGAGACACTCATTCATTCAGGAAATACTTGTTGAGCATTTGATATGTGAATAATTCTGCTCTACACCCCTTAGATTCTGTCATCAAAAAGCTGACAATCACAGAAAAGGAAAAAGACATACAAGGGCATACCTCATTTTCTGACATTTCACTATTGTGCTTCCCAGATATTGTATTTTTTAAAAACTGTAGGTTTGTGGCAACCCTAATTCAACAAGTCTATCAGCACCATTTTTCCAACAACATGTGTTGACTTCATGTCTCTGTGTCACATTTTGGTATCTACAGCAATAGCTCAAACTTTTTATTATTATATCAGTTATATGATCTATGATCAGTGATCTTTGATGTCACTATTGTAATTGTTTGGGCACCATGAACCATGCCCATGCAAGACAGCAAACTTAGATAAATGTGTGTGTGCTGACTGCTCCACCAACTGGAGCTTCCCCAATCTGTTTCCCACTCTTGAGGTCTTTCTATTCCCTGAGACACAATATATTGAAATTAAGACAATTAATAACCCTACACTGGCCTCTAAGTGTTCCAGTGAAAAGAAGAGTTGCATTTCTCTTCCTGTAAATCAAAAACTAGAAATAATTAAACTTAGGGTGGAAAGCATGTTGAAAACTCAGATATGATAAAAACTAGACTTCTTACACTAAATAGTTAGTCAAGTTGTGAATGAAAAGAAAATGTTTTTGAAGAAAATTAAAAGTGCTACTTCAGCAAAAACATAAATGATAAGAAAACCAAACAAACTTATAGTTGTTATGGAGAAAGTTTGAGTGGTCTGGATAAAAAGATCAAACCAGTCACAACATTCTCCTAGAGCATTTAAGAATTATGCTAAATCTTCTCGGTCTGTGCTCTATAACTTGAACAACAAAGCCTAGATGACAGTACACTGTACAGTACCAATATTCAGCACAACATGATTTACTGAATATTTTAAGCCCACTGTTGAGATCTGCTAAAAAAAAGTATTTTAAAATATTATTGGCGGCCAGGCTCAGTGGCTCAGCCTGTAATCCTAGCACTTTGGGAGGCCGAGGCAAGTGAATTGCCTGAGCCCGCGGGTTCAAGACCTACCTGGGCAACTTGGTGAGCCCTCGTCTCCACAATAAATCAAAAATTAGCCAGGCATGGTAGTCTATGGTTCTGGCTACTTGGAAGGCTGAGGTGGAAGGATTGCCAAAGCCCAGCAGGTCAGGGCTACAGTGGCAGGGAGCATGCCACTGCATTCCAGTCTCAGCGACAGAGTGAGACTCCAACTCAAAAAAAAAAAAAAAATACATATATATATATATAAAATTGGCAATGCGTCTGGTCACCCAAGAACTCTGATGGAGATGCACAAGGACATTAATGTTGCTTTCTTTCTGTTTCTAAATTTATTTTAGAGTTGTTGAATACAAGTGAGGATTTACTACATAAGTAGGCTGTGTGCAAGTGAAGTTTGGGCTGCTATCTGGCCCTTACTCCCCTGGAAGTGGACCAGGTACCCATTGTATTGTCACGTTCTCCCTTTGCTCTTCCCTCCCTCTCCCCCAGGCAGTGCCCAGCAACTGCCAATCTCACTAATGTGACCAGAGTTCAGGGCTCATTTATGAATGAGAACATGCAGTATTCCATTATTTGTTTCTGTGATAATTCAGTTAGTATCATGGTCTCCAACTGTATTCAAGTTGCTGTGAAGGCCATGATTTTGTTCTTCTGTATGGCTGTGTAATATTCCATAATTTTTATGTACCACATTTTCTAAATCTAGTCCACATTCAGTGAACTGCAGAGTTGGTTCCATGTTTTTGCTACTGTAAATAGTGAGGCCATAAACATGAATGTTCAGGTGTCTTTTTGGTAGAACAATTTAGGTTCCTCTGGGTATATCCCTGGAAGATGGATTGCTGGATCATATGGAAATTTAATATTTAGTATTTTTATACATCACCACTCTGCTTTCCATAGAGGTCAAACTAGCTTATTAACAGGCATAAAATGAAAAATCACATGATTATCTCAATAAATGCAGAAATAACATTTGACAAAATCCAGCATCCCTTCTTTATAAAAAGTATTAAGCATGTAGGCACAAAAGAAACATTCCTCAAAGCTATAAGAGACATCTACAATAAATCTGCAGTCAACATTTTGCTCAATAGACAGAAGCTGGAACCATTCCCCCCTAAGAAAGGGAAGAAGACAAAGATGACCACTCTCACCAGTCCTAGTCAACATAGTGCTGGAAGTCCTAGCCAAAGAAATCAGGCAAGATAAAGATATCAGGAGTAGCCAAATAGGAAAACATTGTTTTCATGCCTGCTAACACAATACCCATTCTGCAGCCCATGGATCAATTTTGACTTTCAATTCTTATTTTAGGAACTACATTTTTTAAGGCTATACCTTCCATACACAGTGATTTCTCTAATAGATGTGGGCAAATTAAATTGAAAACCTGAGAGTTTCAACACTGAAGATGCTTTGTGATTCATGGGAGAAAGTCAAAACATCAACATTAACAGTTTAGAAGTTGATTCCAACACTCATGGATGACTTTGGTGGACTCAAGACTTCAGTGAAGGAGGAAATTGAAGATGTGGTGGAAATAAAAAGAGAATTAAAAGTAGAGCCTGAAGATTTTATTGTATTGGTGAAATCTCATGATAAAATGTTAATGGACACATTGTTTCTTATGGATGAGCAACAAAAGTCATTTATTGAGGTAGAATCTACTTCTGGTGAAGATGCTGTGAACATTGATTTAGACTATTTCCTAAACATAGTTGATAAAGCAGCAGCAGGGTTTAAGAGAATAGACTCCAGTTTTGAAAGAAGTCTGCTGTGGGTAAAATGCTATCTACCAGCATCACATGTTTCAGAGAAATCTGAAGTCAATTAATGCTGCCAACTTCACTGTTGTCTTATTTTTAAAAATCTTCAGAGACACCCCAACCTTCAGCAACCACCACCCTGATCAGTCAGCCGCCATCAACACTGAGGCAAGACCTTTTACCAGCAAAAAGAGTATGACCTGCTGAAGGCTCAAAGGATTGTTAGCATCTTTTTAGCATTAAAATATTTTTGATTGATGAGAAAAAATGACAGCAGAACCAGTTGGACTGTGTGAGTCCCTGTGTGAGTGAGTGTATGAACAAACTTTCATGGGTGTCTGTTTGTAAGTGGGTGTATGAGTGACTGAGCAGGGACTCAAAAGCAAGTGGCCAGGGCTCTCCTGGTGAAGTGGCTGGTGCCAGCAGCTGTTGTGCTTGGACCTTAGTGCCTCCCAGGACACAGAAGCTGACTGCCATTTTCCAAAATCAACAAACTTTTTCCAAGAGAGAAATTGCCTGGAGCGATGGCCATTGCCAGACTACCCAACCACCACAGATAAGACCCTACACTGGCAGAGAGGGCTGCAGAGGGAGTGTAGTGAGGGAGCCAGAGGCAGAGTCCCACTGGAGAAGGTGAAAAAGGCACCCTGCCACCATCTTGAAAACTGGGTAGGAAAGGGCTCCAGCTTGCTCACCATGGAGCAACAGACCTGCTCTCTGTGTCTGGTGGGTTAACTGCTCAGGGGTTGATCATGACCCAAAGGGACTATCCTGAAATCACAAACTTCAGAGGGACAGGATGAGTGAAGAGTCTCAGGTGCCCCACCCCTACCCTGCTCCAGCTGTGGGATAAAGAGGGTGACTAGAAAAGGACAAGGAAGACTCCCCAAGAGAGCAGCAATGAGTCCTGGGCTGATCTAAACCTCCTCCTCCCCAGCAATGCTCTGAATGTTAGTTAGGCCTACATGACTAGGGCACACCTGAGAGGGATGAACCCAGGTGGAACCTAGAGGCAGCTGTGTTTGAAGAACTCTATTCTGGGATAAGCCTGGCTGGGTGGCCCACTGCCAGCACCTGGGGAGGAGGCAATCCCACATCACCCTACTGGAGGGGATACCCCTGACCTTATGAGAGTGGGAAGGGAGAACTGTCACTGTCGCTCCACCCACCTCCACCTCCCCTGCCCACCCCCGACCCCCACATGCTGGAGAGATTGTGAATGAGCCTGCAGCCCCACAGGAGACCCCCAACAGGCTTACCAGTGAGCAGCTGAGAGGAACAATTTCAGAACCTGCCACAAGAGGGCGGTTAGTGACCAGAATTTCTTTTTTAATTCTTTTTTTGTTATTCTTTTGTTTTGGTTTAGTGTGTGTGTGTTTGTGTGTGTGTGTGTGTGAATATGTGTGTGAATATGTGTGTGAGGGTTTAATTTACATCCCCCCATCCTTTTTGTTGTTGTTCTTTGGTTTTTGTTTTTAATTCTTTTGTTTTGGATTAGTGTGTGTGTGTGTGTGTTAAGGTTCGATTTGCATTGCTCCCCTCTTTTCCTTTTTTTTTTTTTTTGTTCTTCGTTTGTTTTGGTTTAGTGTGTGAATGTGTAAGTGAGGGTGTGAGGTGTCCAATTTGCATTTCCCCTTTTTTGTTATTTTTTTAATTTTTGTTTTAGTTTAGTGTGTGTGAATGTGTATGTGAGTGTTTGATCTGCATTCTTCCCCTTTTTCTCTTCTTCCTCTTTCATTATGTGTGTGTGTGTGTGTGTGTGTGTGTGTGTGTGTGTGTGTGTGTGTCTGTATATTTGGTTTTCCTATTTGGGGGATTTTTGTGTGTTTCTTGTGTTTTTTCTGTTGGTTTTGCTTTTGCTTTTTTTCTTTTGTTTTGTCTTTTTTTTGTTCTTGATTTTTCTTTTATTTTTCTGTGATTTTTAAATTCTTTCTGTCTATTATATTTCATTCCACTTTTCTCTGTTCTCCTCATTACTGCTACTTTATCTTGGACACAGGGGATATGCACATGTACCTGCTGCATTGTCATATATAGTGATGGTGGGAGGTGGGTCTCAAGAAGTCTACACAACAGTCAGTGAACATTGTAGCTTGTAAATAGTTTCTGAATCTTAGCTCCCCACCCTCCACCTTATTCAGCTCTCAAAACAATAAGAGACAGCAAGATTCCCACCCTAGACTTATTTCCAAACAGAACAAATTCGGAGGCTCTGATCTGGCCAGAATAGAGGGCTGAGAAAAGAGCGGAAGTGAAAGCCTTGCCCACTACCACTGAACAATGGAATTAAAGAGAAAACAAAGATATCTGTCACAAATGAGGAAAAATAAATGAAAGAACACAGGTAATTCCCAGTGTACCAAAGAGACAACAGCTGAAAAATCAGACCTCAGAGCCCAAACAATGGAAATCACCAATGATTGGCCCTATAATACAACAGGAATTAGAGAATGGGTGAAAAGAGTAAATAAGGCTCAAGAAAGAAAAGATGCAGTACTGAAAGAAATTGCAACAGAGTTTTTGGTCATAAATAAATAACAAGATGATAAGCATGGTAAACAGAAAACCAAGCAGAAGAAAGGATCTCAGAGCTTGCAGACCAAAACATGGAATTAACCTAATCTGTTAAAGCATAGAAAGAAAACTCAGAAAGAAAAAAAACAAACTCTCCAAGGGTTTTGGGATTATATTAAGAGACTGAACTTACATCTGA
Organism: Tarsius wallacei; assembly: GCA_963574415.1. Lineage (NCBI taxonomy): Eukaryota > Metazoa > Chordata > Mammalia > Primates > Tarsiidae > Tarsius > Tarsius wallacei. The sequence goes on from CAUYQG010176745.1 coordinate 12,392, forward strand.
TTGGTATCCCAAAAGAGAAAATGGAATTGGATAACACCATGGAACAAGTATTCCAGGAGATTATTCTATAAAACTTTCCCCATCTCACCAAAGATGTGACCACCCAAACACAAGAGATTCAGAGAACCAACACAAGACATCAACTGAGAAGGCCAATCCCTAAACACATAGCAATTTACCTACACATAGTAGGTATAAAAGAAAAAATTCTAAAGGCAGGAATATAGAAAGCTCAGGCTACCTACCAGGAAAAAACAATCAGAATAGCAGTAGACTTATCAGCAGAAACCCTACAAGCTAGAAGGGACTGGAGTTCAATTTACCAAAGCCCTCAAAGATAAACAATTTCAACCAAGAATTTCTTACCCAGCCAAGCCCAGCTTCATCAGTGATGGAGAATTGAAATCCTTTCCAGACATCAAATCCCTAAAAAATGAGCTGCGTCTAGACCAGCTCTATAGGAGATGCTCAAAAAGGTATTAAGCACAGAAGAAGAAAAGAAAAAAGAAAAAGCATGACTTCCCACAAATGCAGGAAAACATAGAATCAACTAAGCACCTCACAACGGCAAAATTGAAAACATGCACATATATCAACCCA
>CAUYQG010176754.1:0-18541 GCA_963574415.1 Tarsius wallacei
TAATGATACTCAATATCTGCCTGGGGACGGGGAGACACCTTTTATCACCAAGGGTGTCTGAACGAAGCATATTTGTACATCTAATCCTTAACTGTACCCCACAATATGATAATAAAAAATACTGAAAAAAAAAAAAAAAGAAGACATTCATTGGAATAAACATGACAGAGGAGAGTTGATCATGGAGCTATACAGACCCTGGCATAAAGCAATGTAGCCTAGACAGAGGTCCATACCGCCCATGCTTCATCCTGGGTAAGAGCCACTCTCCTTAGAATCTAGATTCCAGCAGGGAAAACATGCAAGTTTCTAGATTATTGTTTTACAAAATATTTGTCCTAGAATCGCCTGCTTAACTGTTGCCTTGCCACAGCTTAACAGTGTGCCAAGCACTATACGTGGTTTTGAGAACATTCAGTACAATCTTCACTCTCATAAATGCACATACATAAGTAAGAGGAATTGGCAAATATATTAAAGCAATAGCGTTTTTATGTTAAAAGAAGTGAATAAAATCATTTTTGTGGGGAATAGAATGACAAAATGGATAAAGGAAGGAAAACAAAAAGGAAAAGACAAATGAAGGAAAGAGAGAAGGAAGTCAATTTCAGAAATATCAGAGTCATATGGGGCTGGGTGTGGTGGCTCACATCTATAATCCCAGCATTTTGGGAGGCCGAGGTGAGAGAATTGCCTGAGCCCATGGGTTTGAGACCAACATGGGCAACTTGGTGAGGCTCATCTCTACAACAAATCAAAAAATTAGCTGGGCATGGTGGCACGTGCCTGTAGTTCCAGCTACTTGGAAGGCTGACGTGGAAGGATCACCTGGGCCCAGCATGTTGAGGCTGCATGCTACTCCACTCCATCCTGGGTGACAGAGTGACGGAATCCAACTCAAACAACAACAACAACAACAACAACAAAAAGAGTCATTTGAAAGGAGAACACTGTCAATTAAAAATAGGTGCCTGGTATATTGTACTCCCCACAGAGAACCCACCTTTCCTGATTCCTCTTAACATTTTGTCTTGTAAAATAATGAGTCAATAGCTATGGATGACAATACAGTGAAACTTCACCTCGCCACACCTCCATTCAATCCTCCAGAAAAATTCCCAATGGGTAAGAAATGTTTTATAAACCTCCCATTTCCTCTGAGTGCTATCATTAGGGGCCAATTTATTTTAAAGTGTTTCCTAAAAAACGTTACCTACTGACTAATAGAAATCTGCCTGTCAATAGCAACTATTGCAACTATTTAGCAGTGCTGCTGCAAATACACAATATGTGTGCACTTTTTTTTCCTCTTCTAGTCAGAATGTTATTTTCTTGAAAATAATAAAATATATTTATATTGACTCTTTCTTTTTTTCAGATAAATTCAGTAGCTCTATTCTTTCAATCCAGAAATTTATTTTTACTGGTTATTCCTGTTGGGTGGGGCAGTTGAAAGAGCTAGCAAAAATAGAAATTCTATTCACTTTTTATCCATCCCAGACTTCTGCCATGAGGCACAAAGCTCTGAAGTGTTTGCTATTCAGTTGCGCATGGTTCAGGGAATCTACTCAGGAACGATACATCTGTTTATACATCTTCCATTTCACTATATTTTCATTTTGATTGATTTTTATATTTCTTTTCTGAACTTTATAACTTGGAGATAAAACGAGTTTGGCACTGACCACTTGATATTAAAGAATGTACTGAACACTTGCTCTTAAGAGAAAATTGGATCCGTGATGTGACTATTTTTATTTAATGTCAGGTAGTCACAACTTGTTAAGACCTGCATTTCTTAAGGCTCTGCAATAGCACTTATAATGAAAATTCATTTTCAGTGCTTGGTGTATTCTTATAGCAGGACAATTACCTGTAATTTTCATTTTATACTAGGCCTAATTCTTATATAACATGGCTTATTTTCAATTATATTAACATGAATTAACAAAAAATTAACAATAACTGAATGATGCTCATAGCCTAGTTTAATACCGTCATACCAATGTTGACTTCCTGGTTGAGATATTGTGTTAAAGTACATAAGATATTATCAGTAGAAACAGCTGAAGGAAGGGTACATTGTGTTTGTGTACTATTTGTGTGACTTTCTTTGAATCTGTAATTATTTCAAAATGAAAAGTTAAAATGATTAACAGTAGAAGGAAGAAACAGATAGTATTGTAGTGCAACAAATGTAGACTTTGGAATAATATCATTTGGGTTACTGGCTCCACCACTTGGCAGTAGTGGGACTCTGCCAGGGGAGGGAGGTACACCTCATCAACAAGGGCAATTGCATAATGAACATTTGTATACCTAACCCTGAATTGTACTCCATGTTTTTAAAATAAAAAAATAAATAAAATAAAATACTTGTGTAAATTTGGGAGAATTATTTTATCTCTCAAAACCTCATTTTATTCATCTCTAAAATGGTAGTCATAGACTGATTTGTGAAGTTAAATAAATTGTATCCAATGAACCTTGCTTGGAAAAGTTGCTAAATATGTGGTAAGCCATTAGTGACACAAGATAAAACTGCCACCACCAACAAAAATCTATACTGAATGTTTAATGCTTGTTTTTTCTACCACACAATGGACCTTAGGCAAAAAGTGTGTTTTGAGGTGGGACCTTTAAGTTTTTACAGGCCCTTGAACTCCCTACCCATTTGTGTCTCTATCCTATCATTTTGAAATGACTGGAGGATACTTTACTAGTACTAGGAAGAGGAACTTAATTCTTCTTGGCTTCTTTCTACCCATCATAATACCCTTCTACTGGGATGCTCAGTCTCACTGATCACAGGATCAAGACCCAGGCATGTTGGCTAAAGAGATTATCAGTCCAAGGCCCTTTGATATTGTAAATGATAATCCTTTGTATGATCTTTCACAATTAAGGCAGATAATCCATGCTAATTAAAGTAAACAATCCATTGGATATAATCTTTTTGCAATGAAAGCAAACACTGTAACTTCATAATCCTGGAGAGCCAAGGAGTAACAATTTTCCTCCTGTGATAGTAGAACACAGCACAATAAAAATACCTTTGAAAGGGACATCGAGATGTTTAATTTTGTTTTTCATTTTTTCTTATCTAATATTGGTTTATCAGTACATTCCTAATGTTTATCATCATTATAGGCAGATTTTTTTAATCTAGAAAGTGCTTCTAAAGCTGCATCACATGGTAACAAAGAATGCCAACTACAATACACAGTCTAACATCTATGCTATAAGTTATATTTTTAAGAAGTTTATGTACTAATGCAAGCATGTATAATATATTTAATTTCCTTTTTCAAAAAGTCATTCCTCTCAGAAAGAAAAATGAATCCCTCCTCTTCATGCCCATTATATATTTTCATTCTTCTGTGTAGCATTTCCAAATCATAGTTTTTGTCTTATAAATCCTCAATGAAGAGTTCATAATAAACTATGGTCCAGTGGTTGGAAGTTGAATTGATGTGGTTCCATGAGGCATATGGTCTTGTTACATACATGGAGATCAATTCTAATTGTGTATTTTTGGTTTTGATTTCCATAAGTGTTCTATACATTTTGACAACCATCTTCCAGAGCTTGGACTGCAAGGGATGTTGATGAATAAAATGATAGCTCCTACATGAACAAAAGAATGCTAATGATATCTTATATACAATATGATGTATATTTACAAATATGATCTTGTCAGAGGACTAATAGAAAAGCTGAGACTTCTGGAAATAAAATGCTCAGCAGCAGGTGGCTGGTACAAAAATCATATATAGAAACAATGGGTGGGGAGGAAACATTTTCTACTAAGTAATACCTTTGACAACAATAAAATTTTTCATATTTTTGACTTATTTTGAATGAAACTGATCAATTTAGTAAGATGTAAAAACCTGGGCAAAATCTAAATCTAAACTTCCCAATTTATTTCCTTAGTGACTAAATAAAATGTAATTTAGCACCTGTTTTACATTTCTGTCTGTGAAATGACGGAAAGTTAAAAATTACGTCAATTATTGTGTTGATAAGATGATGCTATGAGTCAAAACTCCTCCCTATCACTTATAAAACAAGAACAGCTACAACACTTGTTTCTACCCAAATTATATTAAAATTGGCTACCGGCCAAATTGGTAATAATACAGTTTCAGTATCTTACCTCGCCTCTACCATTCCCTTCTTTGTCCTTAGACCCTAAGGATCACATGTGAGCCCTAAGTAGTTTATAGAATTCAAACATCAGACATATGTAATGGTATATGGGTAGAGAGAAGAAGAATGGTAGTGTTCTCAGCAAGTTTCTACTGTTGTCCTTAATCCTCCTGGCCACACAGTGTGCTCTTCAGTGCATGTTCTTTCACTGGTCAACCACTGTGCCTTCTCTAGGCTACAATGAAGTCCCTATAAGCCAGACACTGGTAAAACATCTTGGAACATGTACGAATTTGTTTTTCAGATAATGTCATTTCATCAGTGCTTTATTTGACTTGGATGTCCCTCACAATATTCAGTTGCACAAGGTTGTAGCCTTCTTCAAGTCCTTCTCACCTGGTACAATAGTTTTATTTGGCCTGGGTGACTCCATTGTCAACATCCATATTTCTAGACACAGGGAGATGTTCTCCAGTGATTAGTTTCTATTTTCTTTTTCTTTTTCTCTCTAGAAACACAAATAGTTCTTTTCTCAGCAATTAAGTTTTCAAGCTTCTTTTGGGTCCTGAAACTCAGAAACAAAAAAGTATATTTGAATTGCAATCACAACTGTGACTTTATTTAAGTAAGAAGTTAAACTTGCGTATCTTCTCAGAAAACAGCTGAATGATCTCTAATGTGACCCGGTTTTTTTTTTAAAGGAAAGATGTTTAAAATACCAATCACCACTATCCTTGACTTCCTTTCTCATAGTATCTGATCATAATTTCACAAAAATAATATGTGATCCTTAATTTTATATGTCAACTTGAATGGGTCATAGTCTCTGGATATTTGGTCAAACATTATTCTGAAGGTTTCTGTGAGGATATTTTTTGTATGGAATTAACATTGAATTTGATGAACTTTAAGTAAGGTAGATTATCCTCCATAATATGGGTGGACCTCATCCAGTCAGTAAAGGCCTTACTAGAACACAGAATACGGACGTATTGCCCCTAAGCAAGAAGGAATTTTTTCAGCAGACTACCTTTGGACTCAAACCACAGTTTTTCACTAGGTCTCCAGCATGGTAGTCTATTCCATCAGATTTGGGATTTGCCAACTGGCCTGTGAGCCAGTTCCTCAAAACAAATCTCTCTTTCATATAAACACACACACACACACACACACACACACACACACACACACACACACACTCTGTTGACTCTGTTTCTTTGGAGAATCCACACCTGATACAGAAGGCTTTCTTGTTCTTTACCCCTTAAAACAGATATCAAATTAAATATTTTTTCAGGCAAGTTACTACAGATTAACATATATGTTATACCCAGAATACTTGGTCTAATATTTGTCTTAGTAAATATGCTCACTTACAGAATGCAACCTAAACTCCTTAATTAACATTTAGTCTTATCACAACCTAGTCTCATACTGTCTTTGCAAACTTATTTCCCATTGACCCCCCTATTGCAAGAGGTGTTTCTGCCCTGTCTCCTTACCCCTAAATATTTCCTTAGGAACCCTAAGATTTATTTTGAAATTCTACAGGTGTAGGAAGTAGGCTAGTGGGTAGGAATTTTCTTTAATTAGAGAAGTTCTAATTTTATACGTAATAATTTGTAACTACAACCTGAAATTGCCTGTGAAGAAACATTGCCTCCTTTCCCCTGGATGCCACTGAGAACCTATACAAACTGAACTGAAGCTTACAAAATATACCCATCTTCATGACTTTATATATTTTTCCAATTTTCTATTCTTTCACGTCATATTTTAACTAAGTCTTTGAGTCTCAAATACAGTATTTGTTGAGCAAATGATATCTCACACCCTCTCAGGGTAAAAGTAAATGTGTTTATTCTAATTGTCACAGGTTTTATATTAACAAAAGAAGATTTTTCCTTTATAGACTGACTGCAGAAACTAAAAGAAATAAGCTTCACATACAAGAAGCAATGTGTTATAGTCACTGATTGTGTTTTATAGTAAACATACTTTGCATACTTCAATTTGCTCCAGCACTTTGATGCAGATCACAAGACTAGCAAAACTTTTCTGCTGGTAATAATTATATCATATAAGAATGGGGGGGGGATACTAAACTATATTTTGCTTAGAAAATTCAATATTTTATTTATTTTAAAAATTTTTTGACAGACTATTTAAGCATACTATTTTAAACCATCATTTAGCCAAACTATGCTATTAAATATTTTATTGTCTCCAAAGCACCCATTCTATCATAAATGTTCACTTCTTCACTCTTGATATTCACCCTTATGATAGTTTTTGCTAAGCCTAAAGTAGCTAGAAGTTAAAAAAAAAAAAGATATTTGAGTGCCTCACACGGCCATTAAATAGTGATCATCTGCATGCATTTTTAAAACATTATTTTTCTGCACTGTGGAAATAACTAGATATCAATGTTTATTTGTATAACATATTTTATGTTACTTTTAAAAAAGGGTCAAACATGAAAGAGGCCGGATTATCATAGCCAAAATGCATAATGTATAAGATCCATATATTTATGTTACCAAAAATAAGAGTTAATAGTTGTAAGTCACAATAAATAAAAGGCTTACAGGTTAAATTGTGTCTGGTAATGTATAGTTGAAGTTGATAATAAAATTCTTCCTCATAAACTGGTATTTTAGATAGATTTTGAGATGGGCAAAGATGGCAACTCTTATGTAAGACCCCTGAAATTAGGGACTGTGAAAGAGAACATTTTATTTCCAGTTTGTTATTTTATGTCAGGAAAATCAACATCCAAATTTATTTGCATTATTTCCTTGGTATGAACTAAATAGTTTTTTGTGCATTTGGTACATTGGTACCATTGTCTTCATCATTTAGTTGAAGAAAACAGTTAAGTTACCCACACTTCTTGAAACACAAACATAAGGTTACAATGTTGAATATTAATGTTGTATATGGTGCTCTATAGGGTAACCCTAGTGATATCCGTTTCCATTTTATCTGCACAATAACTCTACAAAAGACAGTTATAATTGAAAGAAACAATTTTTATAGAGGTATAATGGACAATCATTGAGGTATTGTAATGAACCTTCATTGAGTAATTACCATGAAAATGCTCGATTTGATTTATTAAAAATGCTAGCTAGTATGTAGTGATATATCATTTTACAAATGAGTAAATCAAGGCTCAGAGAAGTTACAAAAGCATTATTTACTCACATTGTCATTCAATAAACATTATTGAGAAACTAAATTTAGTTTGGTAGTATAACAAATGAGCAGAAAGAGACAAGTCTCCAGATTTTGTGACATTTAGCATCAAGTGAGGGAAGCTGGTATTGATCAAATAATTCCAAAAATAAATGAATAATAAAAAGTTATAAAAAGCGTTATAAAGGAAAAGAATGACATTCCATGACAGCATATAATGAAACTTAACTGAGCATAGTGGGCCATGGGAAAACTTTCTCCAAGAAAATTATCATTAAGAGAAGTTGTAAAAAAAACAAAACAAAACTGCAAATTCTAAGGATGGGAGCCAGGAAATTTTGGACGGTTCAAGCCATGCCAAATGTTTGCTATATGTCACTAGATAATTATTTCATAATTTTTAAAAACAAAACAAATCAAAGAAAATCTTAGCAGATCTCTAAGATTCACTTCAGTTTTAATGGAGACCCCAAAATTATTTCAATAAATAAGTTGAAACCCTAAAAAGTACAGGAACTAATGAAAAGCCATTACAATTTAGGATAAAGACCAAGATTATTTCCTCCCCATGGTATGATAGAAGAGATAAAGACTCCACCCTCAGCCCCAGTTACGATTACTAGACAAATTCCATGAGTTTTCCACTGCACTTTTTCCTTTTACTCATATATTCTGCTTTTAACTTCTGAGAATTTATAGCCCATTTCATTCTTGGTAAGTAAATATCCGAAACACCAGTCTGAAGTCTAAAACAAAGGAAATGAAAATTGACATTTTGATGCTGGTCAGTACAATACAAGTCAAGGTATCTCTTCAAAACACCTCATACCCTAAGTCTCTTTTAGGGGAAAATGTCAGCTGAATTACTTCATTCTTTCTAAGAAAAGTGATTCTAAAGTTTAAGGGCATCAAAATGGGCTACCTAAAACTAGCTATCACAGCAGGAAATATAGGAGGTCAGAAATGGTAATAGTACTTTTATAAGCTATTCACCAGTGGCCATAACCATCAACATGCCCTCCTGAGCTACCCTTTCCTTGAGTTCTGAACCTACTCCACCTGGAGAAGTTCTTGTGCAAATGAAAGATACCTTTAATCCTGGTATAGCAATAGATATACGTCTTTGAGTAAGATCCAGGAGGTAGTGAAATAAGAGATCATAAATTTCAAGGGTGCTTATGGCTGCTAACAGAGAAAAATACTGGGGCCTGTGAGTGTTGCAACTGTTTCCATCTGTTCTCTTTATGTGTAACTGATGTAAGAAATTAGTGATTGCCAGAAGTCACTTGGGTTGCAATTACAGTGTTTAATGACATTAGTATAAACTAGGAAAATGAGCTACTCTTTCCTGGAATGGAAAGAACAAATGAAGGTGAAATTAACTTTTGAGATGCTATATCACTTATGACACCCTTTCTCATTACCTAGCGCAAAGGAATGTTCTCACTTTACTTGCACAGCAGATGGAAAATCCCTAAGACCTGCTGACACAAGACAAAAGGAACTTTTACAAGAGCTCCTAAATTCTCGTGACAGGTTATAGGAGTAGCTTTATTTGTCTCAGATGGGTCAAGTAGGTAGGTAAAAGGGATATAAAAATTACAAAGTCAGTCGTATTACAAACTGAACTTTAACCCCTAGTGGTTGTTCTATGTCAAAATGGGTTACTATAATATTCATCCTTGTTTTTAGTCTGAATGTGTCAGGCCACACAGCCTGCAGTTCTAATTTTCCCTAGGCCTCCAAACCAGCATTAGAAACTTCACATTAACAAATTCAAACCCCTAACAAGCCATTACAAAAAAATATGAGAGGCAGAAAAATAATCTATGAAGTTGAGTTTATTTATCTCTGCCCTGAAAAATGCACAAAATGATGGTATGCCTTGAAGACATAGAGGCTGTGAATGGTCTTGGAGAATCAAGCACTATACTAATATAAATGGAAAAGAGGAATACTGTTTCTCCTAAAGGACAAATAAAATACCTAGCTCTCTCTCTCTTTTTAATTTTTTTATTTTTTGAATCAGTGTCTTACTCTGTTGCCCAGGCTAGAGTGCAGAGACACGCTCATGGCCACCCCAGCGTCGATCTGCTGGGCTCAGGCAATCCTTTTGCTTCAGCCTTCCAAATAGCCAGAACTACAGGTGCGTACTATCACGTCTGGCTAATTTTTTGATAAACTGTAGAGACAAGGTCTCGCCAAGTTTCCCAGGCTGGTCTTGAACTCCTGGGCTCGGGCAATCCTCTTGCCTTGGCCTCCCAAAGTGCTGGGATTACAGGCTTGAGCCACCGTGCCCGGCTATAGCTCTCTTTTAGTCAACAATGAAAGAAAAACAAAAATCCACAAGACAAGTAACTGTTTAATTTAAATTTAGCAGAAAATGTATGCATTTTGGAGAAAGAAGAATATGTGTTTGAATACCCGATCCGTCACTTACAAGCTGTATAACTTAACTAAATCCCTTAACTTCTCAAAGTCTAACATTCCTAATTGTAAAATATAAGTACTTTCAACTATCTCATTAAAGCATAGTGGAAATTATATGTGTTAAAGAATATGACGATTCTAATATAGCAGTGGGTGACTAATGAATCTTAGTGTATCTCTTTAAACTACTAAAATCCTGTATTTTACAAGGATTTCTTATTTGAGTGGTCACTAAAAATCGAATGAAAATGTTTTTATCACAGTTGTAGACAAATACAATATACCATATATTTCTGCAGTCATAGATGACTTGATATACATTAATGAACTGATGCAATGCTCATGGATTTCTGACTTAGATATAGTTGATGTCCATGAAAAATGTAAAGTGCAGTATAGTGTTTAGGGTGCTCTAAAAATTCTCCTGATAAATCAAACAAAAATGCACCAAGTATATTTTTATTAAAACATTCAATAGCATATTTCTGGGAACCTAGCTGTATAACAACTAACCTTTTTTTTTCCCCTAAAATAGACTTCTGGAGTGTAAGATTATAACAGAAAAACCAGATGTATATAATTGCAACAAAGCATTTGATTCTGCTGTACTTAACATTAGTGTTATCCAAGTTATGGGTTATTGGCTTACGTTATCAAATTTAACAGCAGTACTGCTTCTGAATGCACAAAGCATCTGCAAATGGTAAAGAACGTTGAGACCACAAAATCGGACACTTGAGAAATTCCTACTTTTGAACCTCTAAACTAATATATGGTGTTTTGTTGATTTCTTTAGGCACATTCACCTTGGAAACCTTGATACATTAAAAATACATTTCATTGTAGATTGTCCTTATCTAGTTTACTTAGTAATGTAAAATTCCTTTAATCATTATTTTCTTTTAAGTTATTATGAAAATAAAATATTGGGAAAATGCAAAATCATCTTTATATACAATGTGGTTTCATATTTATTGCAACAAATAATTACAGCATTAATAGCTATAATTTCTGCAGTTTTGCTAAAAGTACTAATATGAACCTATACAGGTATATTTTTAACTGTTCTTTTGAATAAAGTGTTTCCAACAAAATGTTTATCTTAAAGCATTCAATTTATTTTTCAGAGTATCTATTTCTTTTTTTTTTTTTTTGAGTTGGAGTCTCACTCGGTCGCCCAGACTGGAGTGCAGTGGCTGCTCCCGGCCACCGCAGCCTAGACTTGCTGGGCTCCGGCGATCCTTCCGCCTCAGCCTTCCAAGTAGCTGGAACTACAGGCGCGCGCTACCACGCCCGGCTGATTTTTTTGATTTATTGTAGAGATGAGGTCTCGCTTGCCCAGGCGGGTCTCGAACCCGCGGGCTCCGGCAATCCACTCACCTCAGCCTCCCAAAGGCGCGGGATTACAGGCTGAGCCACCGAGCCCGGCACCATCTAGGGTTTTTAAGTACACTTTAATGTTCACACAATGACAAAATCATCCAATGATCCATTTCTCAGAACTTATCTTTGTTGTTAAACAATGCACGATTGTATTAATCTAAGTGAAATGCCCTCTATATCCATTATCCAAGTCTACCCTAACTGAGCTTTTTTTTAAGGTTCAGTACTTCATATTTTTTGTTGAATAAATAAATGAATGAATGAATCCTGCTAAAAATCTATGAGACTGCCACAAAAAACCTTATGATATAAATACTCATTGTTTATAAGCTAGTTCAATTAAAATAAACCAAAAAGTAACCAAAATATATAAGTGGAATTTTTTCAAAACAGAAAAGAAGATACTTGTACAAAGCCATCTAAAAAACAAACAACAGAAAAATATTTTATACAAAATAATTGGGAGTCATCAAAAGTTGCAGAAAAAAATATCATCTTAAATGCTTTCATCATTTAAAAAATAAGTACTATTAATACTCATGGAAAGAAATTTAAAACATAAATAAAACAAAAAAACTGAAAAAGAAGCAAATATAGATAAAATATAGTTAAGTGCTGAAATTAATTAAATAAAAACCCAACAAAAGTTAAAACAAGCAGAATCTTTAAAAATATTTTTAAGTCTTACAAGAAAAAAAAAGAGAATCATTGCACGTAAAATTAGGAATGAGAATGATGAAATAACTAACATAGGGGATTAAAATTATTATTATTTTATAACATGCATTTCTATGACATCGCATTTGTAATCTAGAAGAATTACATAATTCCTAACAAAATATAATGTCAAATTCTTAAGTGTTACTGCTAACATAATTAGAAATGTGATTTAAGATCTACAATTAAAAGATCATCAGAACAATTTAATTTTACAACTAAGTTTAAACCTCTGAAGAATAGGTCATTCCAATGTTTTCAAAAAATGTTTCAATTCTTAGAAAAATCCTCCAATTCAATTTACTAAGGCTGTAAAACTTAGATAACAAAATCTTCTGAACATTGCACAAAAATATAGATTGTAAATTCTAAAAAGCTAATGGAAATAGGAGTCTGTTAAATAAATCTGTGTGTAAAAATAAGCTGTGTATTATGACCAAGTAGAAGTTATTCAGTAATCCAATCATTCAATGTGATTGTTTTTATTACTATAGCTTATGACTTAATCGCTTAATATAACTTGTCTTAGTCCATTTTGTGCCAGTATAAAGGAATACCAGAGGCTTGGTAATTTATAAAGAAACAAAGTTTATTTGGCTTATGATTCTGCACGCTGTACAAGAAGCATGGCGTTGGCATCTGCATCTGGTGAGGGCCCTGGGAAGTTTCCACCCACGGTAGAAAGCAAAAGGACGCCAGCATGTGCAGATATCATATGGTGAAACAAAAAGCATGACAGAGGGCAGAAAAGGTGCCAGGCTTTTTTTTTGTTTTTTTTTTTTTTTAATAAAAACCAGCTTTTTTGGAAACAAATAGAGCAAGAACTCACTCCCAGGAAAAGGGCACTAAGCCTAAGCCATTCATGAGGGCGTGCCCCAGCACACATCCAAGCAACTCTTAATAGGCTCAAATTTTAACACTGGAGATCATATTTCAAGATGAGACTTGGCAGAGTCAAACAAATCATATCTGAACCAAAACAAGCCTTAATTTCTGAAAAGGGAAATCTCATATTTTTACTATTTTTGTAATTACTTTGACTTTTCATGGACCTTTATGGCTTCCACAAAATATTAGAATCAGTTTGTCACATATTTCCAAGTTTTTTACCTGGATTTTGAATGGGATTCTATAAAATGTGAATATTAGCCCAAATTTTATAATGCAGTTTTATAATTAATCTAGTATATATTACCATTTACTCATGGCTGCTTTAATGCTTCATTTTGGAGATGTTTAAATTTTTTCAATAAGTATCCTGTAAATTGCTAGTTACATTTTACATCTTGTTGCTAATATATCCTATTTTTTTTTTTTTTTTTTTTTTTTTTGTTGTTGTATCAATCTTTAACCAAAACTGGAGTGCAGTGGCCGCTCCCGGCCACCGCAGCCTCGACCTGCTGGGCTCCGGCGATCCTTCCGCCTCAGCCTTCCGAGTAGCTGGAATTACAGGCGCCCGCTACCACGCCCGGCTAATTTTTTTTTTATTTATTGTAGAGATGAGGTTTCGCCTGCCCAGGCGGGTCTCGAACCCACGGGCTAAGGCAATCCACTCACCTCAGCCTCCCAAGGCGCGGGAATACAGGCTGAGCCACCGAGCCTGGCTTCTTTCTTTGTCTTTTATGATGTTGGTGTATTTAGGAGAACAGGCTAATGTTTTATAGAATGTCTCTCCATTTGGATTTGTCTGATGTTTCCTCCCGATTAGATCATGTCAGATATTTTGGGAAGGAATACTTCCTGAATGATGTCAGTTTGCCTCATTATCAGTTTACCTGCTGATTTGCATATAATATTAAACCATAAAAACATCCTGTTATGTAACACTGTTCAGAAATATGGTGCTCCTCATTTTGTAATTTTTATCAAGAACAATATTGTCCAAAAGATAGTACTGAAAGCCATATAATCATTTTAATTTTACTTATAAATGCATTTACAAAATAAGAAAAATCAGGTCAAGTCAATTTTAATAATATCATATATCCAAAATATCATATTTCAACATGCAATCAACACAAAAATTGTTAATGAGATATTTTACATTTTTTGGTGTTTTCAAAGTCTTCAAAAATCCAGTGTATATTTTATACTTACAGCACACCTCAGTTCAGACTATTTGCATTTCAAGGTCTCAATAGCCACATGTGGATAGTGCCTACCATTCTGGACAGCACAAGTCTAGAGCATGCTTTTCTTTTTCATTTTTTTTTAGTTGGAGTCTCACTCTGTGGCCCAGGCTGGAGTGCAGTGGCACACTGACGGCCACCCCAGTGTCGACCTGCTGGGCTCTGGAGATCCTTCCCCCTCAGCCTTCCAAGTAGCTGGAACTACAGGTGCACACTACCACGCCCGGCTAATTTTTTTTAATTGATTGTAGAGATGCAGTCTTGCCAAGTTGCCCGGGCTGGTCTCAAACCCGCTGGCTTAGGCAATTCTCTCGCCTCGGCCTCCCAAAGTGCTAGGATTACAGGCTGAGCCACCAAGCCTGGCCTAGAACATGCTTTTCAATGTTCTGTAGATGTACTATAATTTATGTAACCAACCCTCCATTGCTAGACATTATTATAATTTTCAAAATCTTACTGTTATAACTAATGATGCAATGAAAATTCTTGTACATAAATCTTTGTGTGCATGTCTGCTGATTTCATTAGGATACACTCCTTGGGATGAAGCTGATTTGTCAAGGTTATCAAAGTTGTAACAGTTTTAAAGTTCTTCATGTGCAAAAGTGCTTTCCAAAAAGGTTGTATCAATTTCTATTTGCACCAGCAGCATATACATTTCCCATACTTCTGTTAACACTGAGTGTCACTAAAATGTTCCACCCCTGTACCCCAGAACTCCTAGTTTTCTATTGTTTTAACTTTCACTGTAAACAGGCAACTAAGGATCACTGCTGTTCCAGCTACCTTTTGCCTATCCTTCCAGACTCACTGTCTGCCCTTCTCCTCACTCCGTACCCTGGAGGCTGGCATGAGTGAATTGTATCAATGACCTTCCTTGGCCCTAGCTTCCTGTTGAGTAACGTCAATGGAGAGTACTGGTGGGAGATGGAAGGAAATGGGAAGAGTGAGGTCAGTGTATTTATTTCCCTGGATCCCTCCCTTCTGAGTTGTTGTGGGTTGGCTATGTCCCTCTAAGGGAGGCCACAGCTCCCGTCACAAGCTCTCCCTACAGCTACCTTCTGTGGCTTCCTGGAACAGCTTCTTCCTCTTGCTTTTTCTGGCCTGAGTGAGGTAACAGGTTCCGGCAGATGCTAGTCCCAAGATGCAGTATTATCCCTCAATGGTTTCCCTAATGACTTTTCACACCCTTATAAATAATTTCTTTATTAAATTCTCCTTAAATACTCAGTTTGAGTTTGCCATAAGTTTCCTGTGAGCACAACCAGCTATTAAAGAAGTTCACATGAAAAAAAGGTCAAGATTAACCAATAAACTTACTTCAAAGGAAACATATACTTCATAACAAAAGGAAGCTTATTTTGAAAAAAAAAAACAAAACTCTAGTATCTTTGAGACAATATTATAGCCATAAAATAATTATGAAAATAACAACCAAGGAGAAAAAAGTTGGGGAAATGAAAAAAAAACATAAAAAATACAGAAGAAATTAGATGAAAAAATCTAGAAAAATCTCTTAAAATGTAAGAAATATTAAAACTATAGCAAATATGATTGAAAACAGAAGAAACATAGAAAATTGATTCAAATGATCCAATGTCCAACCAGTTTTAGAAAGAGAGAACAGTGCTCGCTTCAACAGCACATATACTAAAATAGGAATGATGCAGAGAAGATTAGCATGGCCCCTAAACAAGGATGACATGCAAATTAGTGAAGCATTCCATATTTTTAAGAATCCAGATTACCTAAGTAAAAAGCCCAAATACAGGACTTAGAAGACAAAAATATCATAGAAAAAATAAACAACACAAAAAGCTGGTTCTTTGAAAGAATATATAAGATTGATGGACCCTAGCCAAAACGACAAAGAAAAAGTCCAAATAAATGCAATCAGAAATGCAAAAGATCAAAACACAACTGATCTCAAAGAAATACAAAAGATCATCAGAGATTACTATGCATACCTATATGGAAACAAACTTGATAACCTAAATGAAATGGAGGACTTTCTGACATCACACACTCTCCCAAGGTTGAAACAAGAAGACATTGAGACACTAAATAGACCAATAACGACCAAGGAAATTGACTCTGTCATAAGAAAACTATCTACAAAAAAAAAAAAAAGACTTGGTCCAGATGGCTTTCCAGCAGACTTCTACAAAACGTACAAGGAGGAGCTGATACTGATCCTATTGAAAGTATTCCAGGCAATTGAGAAAGATGGAATTATCCTCAAATCATTTCACAAAACTCACATCACACTGATACCCAAACCAGGTAAAGATCCAACAAAAAAAGAGAACTACAAGCCAATATCCCTAATGAACATAGATGCAAAAATTCTCAACAAGATTCTAGCAAATCGGATTCAGCAACACATCTCAAAAATCATCCACCATGACCAAATAGGTTTCATCCCCAGGATGCAGGGCTAGTTCAATATCCGCAAGACCATAAATGTAATTAAATACATCTCAAATATGAAAACAAGAACCACATGATTATATCTTTGGTGCAGAAAAAGCTTTTGATAAAATCCAGCATCCCTTCTAAGGAACATGCGTCAAAATAGTAAACACCATCTACGATAAACCCACAGTCAGCATATTGCTAAATGGACAGAAAATGAAAACACTTCCCTTGAAAACTGGAACAAGGCAAGGCTGCCCACTCTTACCCCTCTTGTTCAACATTGTGTTGGAAGTCTTAGCTAGAGCAATTAGGCAAGAGAAGGAAATCAGGGGTATTCAAATAAGAAAAGAGGAAGTTAAGTTATCCCTCTTTGCTGATGATATGATTCTATACCTTGAACACCCAAGAGAATCTGTCAAAAACCTGCCTTCACTGATAAAAGATTTTGGCAAAGTCTTGGGGTACAAAATAAATATGTGAAAGACAGTTGCATTCTTAAACACCAAAAACAAGCAGATGGAGAAGCAAATAAGAAGCACAACCCCATTGACAATAGCCACCAAAAAGATGAAATACCTTAGCATCTTCCTAACCAGAGAAACGAAAGACCTTTACAATGAAATCTACAAAACACTGCTCAGAGAGATACAAGAAGACACAAACAAATGGAAAAATATTCCACGCTTATGGATAGGAAGAATCAACATTGTTAAGATGTACATCCTACCAAAGGCAATCTACAAATTCAACACAATACCCATTAAATTACCAACATCATTCTTCTCAGACCTGGAAACAATACAGAAATTCATATGTAAATATAAATGACCAAGTATTCCAAACAACCCTTAGCAAAAGAAACAAAGAGCAAGGTATCACACTTCTAGACTTAAACTTAACTATAAAGCTACAATAATCAAAACAGACTGGTATTGGTACGAGAATAGGCATATAGACCAAATGGAACAGGATAGAGAGTCCAGAAACAAAAACTCAATTTCTCAACCAACTCATCTTTGACAAAGCCTCCACCAACAACCACTGGGGAGAGGAGAACCTATTCAGTAAATGGTGCTGGGAAAACTGACTGACCACATGCAGAAGATTGAAAAAGGACTCCTGCCCCTCACCATACAAAAAAATCAACTCTAAATGGATGAAAGACCTAAACATGAAACTTCAAACTATAAGAAACTTAGAAAATGCAGGAGACACCCTTATGGAAATTGAAACTGGCAACCAATTCCTGATCAAAACCTCAAGTACCCATGCCATAAGAGATAAGATAGACAAATGGGACCTCATTAAACTGAAAAGCTTCTGCAAAGCAAAAGAAAACATCAAGAGAGTGGGGAAACAGCCCACAGAATGGGAAAAAAATATTTGTTAAATTGTATATCTTACAAAGGCCTAACATCCAGGATCTACAAGAAACTCAAACATGCCAAAAGGAAAAAAACAAACAGCCCTATTAAAAAGTGGGCAAAAGACATGAATAGACATGTCTCAAAAGAAGATATACAGGCAGCGAAAAGACACCTGAAAAACTCAGCCTCACTAATCATCAGAGAAATGCAAATCAAAACTGCATTGAGATACCACCTAACCCCAATAAGAATGACCATCATTAATAAAACAAACAATAACGGATGCTGATGAGGATGTGGAGAAAAAGGAACGCTTCTACATTGCTGGTGGCAATGCAAACTAGTACAACCTCTTTGGAAAACAGTGTGGCGATTTCTAAAAGAACTCGACATTGATCTTTCATATGACCCAGCAATCCCCCTATGGGAATATACCAGGAGGAACTCAAATCATTCTACAAAAAAAGATACCTGCACACGCATGTTTATTGCAGCACTATTCACGATAGCAAAAACATGGAATCAACCATGCTGCCCATTGAATCTGGACTGGATTAAAAAAATTTGGTACATATACACAATGGAATATCACACAGTCATAAAGAAGGACAAACATATGGACTTTGCAGCAACTTGGATGGATTTAGAGTCTATCATACTTAGTGATGTAGCACAGAAACAAAGAACAGAGTACAACAAGTTCTCATTCATAAGCGGACCCTGAACATTTACCATAATAAAGTAAGA
>CAUYQG010176757.1:0-14065 GCA_963574415.1 Tarsius wallacei
CACATTACATCAATAAGGGTGCCTGATCTCAAACCAGGCAAAGTAGGGACCAAAGGGAGGCCCAAACTTTACCTCTACGATGACCACTTATCTACCTAATCCTGAATTGTGCCCCACATCTTTAAAATAATTTTTAAAAAGAAAGCGTTTGGGCTGTGAGTCATGTAGACCTGCTTGTAGATTCAGTCTTCATCCCTTATTAGTTGTGTGCCTCTGCCAAGTTGCTTAACCTCTCTGAGCTTAATTTCCTCATATGGGAAATGATGATAATGTTACCTGCTTCATAAGATGCTGGCTAGCCCTGAGAATTAAAGGAGATGATTTATGAAAAGCCATTAACACATAGGAAACAATCAAATGAACTTTTCCAAATTATAATCTTGGTAACTAGAGCAGCCAATTTCCTTAGTCCAGTACTTATGCACACTTTCTATGGGGGGCAAAAAACAGTTCATAAATTTAATTAATCTGGGATATGTAGGTTGAGATTATTTGAGAGGATGTGGCTGAATTAAGTAATTATCATTTCTCGCTTTGGGGGCTTTAAATAAGGAAATCATTAAGGTCATTCGTAAGTGTGTTGTAGTCACATTTTGAAAGAACATAGAACATATATATATCATATTGCTTCAGACTTTAGCTAATAAGTCAAACAAAAAACTAAGAATAAAATTGTTCCAAATTATTTAAGAAACTTAGGCTTTAAGACATTTTCTGTGGTGACTTTGAAGACTGAAAAAAGCCAATTTTTACTTGAATTAGAATGTATTTTGACAAGTTTAAATTGCACTTAGCCTTCCCCCTACTATCAACCCTGTATAAATAGTTTCATGGTCCAAAGAGGCTTCTGACTTCAGGCAGAGCCCATTGATAACTTCCATAGCCAAATCCCAGGTCCCCCACTACAAATTGGCATTTTTATAGGATATAAATTTTTTATGGATGTATAGATAGGTGAGATCATTTTTGAGTTCAAATAATATAAAAATAATCTTATGTGTACTGATGTGATAGTGGTAAATAACTTTAAAAATAAAATTTTCCAAGGGTGGCTCACACTTGTAATCACAGTACTTTGGAAAGCTGAGGTTAGGAAGATTACTTGATTCCATGAATTCGAGACCAGCCTGGGCAACACAGCAAGACCTTGCCTCTATGAAAATAAAAATAAAAACACTGGTGGTGTGTGGTGGTGTGTGCCTGTAGTCCTAGCTACTCAGGAAGCTGAGGCAGAAGGATTGCCTGAACCTAGGAGGCAGAGACTGTAGTGAACCTTGAGTGTGCCACTTCACTCTAGCCTGAGCAAAAGTGAAACCCTGACTCAAAATAAATGCATACATAAATAAAAATAAAATAAAATTTAATAACATGCCCAAATATTGTTAAAGAGTTTACCTTCATGAATAATGTTTAGAATGGAAAGTAGGAGGTAAAATGTCTTTTTCAATGGTCACTTTTGAAAAAAACATGTTAATGTTTTGGTACTTGATTTAAGTTTAGCATATTCTTTACAAATTAAAAATAAAATAGAAATGATTTAATTTGATTAAGGTATAGATAGTAAAGTAGAGGCAAATTATAGAAGGTAGAATTTTTTTAAATGGCTGCTTTTTGGTAGTTTAATATTTATGGTAGGATCAGGCTGAAGTAATGTGGCATCCTTTATCCTAGAACAAAAGAGTTATTGAATACATAATCTGTCATCTCTGACTTTTTTGATGGAATGTTAAGCAAACATGGTTTATTTGGCATTTTTCCAGCATATCATCGCACTAATGTGTGATATGTTTAGCTAGCTGTGACAGATAAGGCAAAGTAAACCATCTAGTTGAGTCTAAATAGGTACTTCTGAAAGTTTCTTTCTATTTGGAATTATTTTAGTTGTACAAATTACACTAAAGTTATAGCTACTCTCCTTTGAATATAAAATGTGTGTATGACCAGCCAAAATGTCCATAATTATTCTTATACTGTTGTAGAAATGTAATTTCTCTAACATTACTACAGCCTTTATGCAAAACCAGAATTCTTTAGAATGCATGCCTCACTGACCAAAAATAGACAAATGCCTAATAACCAGAAATACATTAAAACAATAGCCATGCAAAAGATGACTGTAAGCCAGCAATGCTTGATTTGAAATACCTCATTTTACTTGTCAATATAAGAAAACATGCTGCCCTAGTAAAGTGTGATGTTTAATTATGGATATCTCTTTGTGCATCCCAGAAAAAAAATGCTTCTCTCTTGTCTTTGGTTTTGAATTCCAGCTCAATCATGTAAATCTTCAAGGCTCATTGTGGTTGCTCAATGAAGGGCTATTTGAATATCCTTTTATATAAAATTGTTCCTTTTCCAGGGCTGAAATGCATTTTATTCAATATTTAGAATTTTGGCTCTAAAAGCTAGGGATTTTACTCCATTTTTGATATTCTAGTTCTAAAATCTGAGACTCAGGGTTGAAAATCTGATGAATAGCAGCTACACTTCAAATTGTTAGACTTTGTATAAATTACAGTTTTAACATTTCCTGGATAATCTTGCTCAGCTAATACATCAGCCATTTTAGCAGTTTTTCACTTAAACTTTCATAATTTTCTGTGTTTTATTTCTTTGTTCTGTAATAATTAGCTATTCTGGAGCCAATCATTTAAGTTACCAAACTCTTAAAATGACAAGATTTTGTGAATCCAAATTGAGAGAGAATGTCGTGAATGATTCTAGGATTTTTTTCTTTTTAATGTTTTCTCTTAAACCTCCAGTTAATCTTGTCATATTTTAATAGAGATTAAATGATTAACATAAATAGTTATTATTTTCTCTCTTTTTTGAGTTGGAGTCTCACTCCATCACCCAGGCTGGAGTGCCGTGGCACACTCATAGCCACCCCAGCGTCGACCTCCTGAGTTCCGGCGATCCTTCCGCTTCAGCCCTTCAAGTAGCCAGAACTACAGGTGTGCACAACCATGCCTGGCTAATTTTTGATTTATTGTAGAGATTAGGTCTCACCAAGTTGCCCAGGGTTGGTCTCAGGCAATTCACCCGCCTCGGCCTCCCAAAGTGCTGGGATTACAGACTGAGCCACTGAACCTGGCCAATAGTTGTTATTTTCAACATTATCTTTTAAACATAGCATTAGAATTTTTAAACTTAGTGATCTGATTTTTGTCAATGTGATTTGGCACTTTAGGTGGATGGGGTATATTTACAAAACAAATTAAATATTTTAAGAAAGTCTTCAAATTTTAATAAATCTCACTTTGGTCATATTTAATAAAAATTGCACTTCATAGTACATTTAGATTGTGTGTTAGTGTTTTACTGCCAGGATGCAGTATTTTGTTTTCTTTTTACCCAAAAGAAAAATATTGATTCTATTTAAGCTAATTTTTGGCTATCCTTCACATTAAGATTAAGTAGAACCTTTTACATATTTGCTAATTATCACCAGGGCCCCTGCTCCCCTGGGCATTAACTGCAGTTCAAGCTTAGGTATCCTGGCCGTGTGACTCTGAGACACATGTTATGAATGCATGCACATATCTAGGGCTTCATACCTGTAAAGAGGGGCAGCTACTAGCAACTTCATTAAATAAAGTTCTGTGTAGTAGTCATATTTTTTTTTACTAGTCTAAATTAAGCTAATACTTTACTAAGAATCATCTAGCTAAATTTGTCTATCTCTTTACAAAGAAATACAAAAATAAATGCACGTTAAACATACTTGAGGAATTCAAAGGCATGACCTTTTTATTGGGCATGGTAAATGAGCTGTAATTAACAAGAAGATTCTAGATTAATTAAACAAATTACTCTAGTCAGTGGTACATAGAGCAGAGCTGACAAGAGATGGAATTGCTATTAATTTTTCCTATTTACAGGGCAATAATCTGAATTTGCTCTTTATTTATTCCATTTGAGTATGCCAGCATTACCTTCATTAAGAAATAATATTTGAGTCCAAAATTGCAGCTAGATGAGAGGAATAAGTTCTAGTGTTCTATAACCTAGCAGGGTAACTATAGTTAAGAATAATTTATTGTACATTTCAAAATAGTTAGATGAGAGTATTTCGGATGTTCCTAACACAAGTAAATGATAAACATTTGAACTAATGTATTTTCTAACTACCCTGATTTGATCACTACACATTGTATACATATATCAAAATATCTATATATGCCCCATAAATATGTACAATTATGTGTCAATTAAAAATGGTATGGCCATTATGAAAAACATTTTGCCAGCTTCTAATAAAATTAAATGCATGTTTATTTTTTTAAAGTTTCAAAAAACAGAAAGAAAGAGTTTATCTAATACATGACAAAAAATTCAGAGACAGTTCCCAACTTCAAAATAACTGACTTGAAAAGGATCACTTACTAGAATAATGGGCATGATAAATATAAGGCTGTTGAATTAATCAGTCATCAAATTGTTAAAGCAAAGGTTCAGGGGCATGAGATTTGGGCCAAGGAGGAATTAGTAGGGAAAGTCAGCTCCGTGTAATGGTTCATTACATGACCTCTGGAGTCAGACAGCTCAGGTTCCATGACTGATCCTGCTTCTTGCTAACTTAGGCAACACTTGCCATCCTCAAGCCTTGATTTCTGCATTTGTAAAATGAGAATAACAATAGTGCCCACTTCACAGAGTTGCTGGAAGGATTAAATGAGGTTATTGATTAAAATGCCTAGTATATATTATATGCTCAAAATAGGTATTGTTTAAAGACTCAGAAAGGAGCAAAAATTCTTTCCTTGAGAAGGGCAATAGAATGAGAAGATTGTTCAAGAGACAAATGATTTGAAAGAGAGAGGTCAACTCTAATTTTTGGGAGATACACTCAGTTTCTTATTCATAGAATTCAGAATGAACTTCTGATAGAGCCTGGCTCAGCCCCTGTCCCCAGTGTGTAGGTAAGGAAGCAATGCTTTGGAAGACAAGTGGTAACTAGTACTACAGTAATGATCACTATAAGATATTGTAAGTGTGAGGATATAACCAGGTGTTCTGGCATCATATCCTATTCTCAGATACTTTAAACATATATGATACATATACTGTGAAATTTACCATTTCAAAAGAAGACATTTAAGTGATTTTCATTATATTCACAAGATGCTACAACTAACACTACTCCAGAAGACACCTGGTACCCATCAGCAGTCACTCTCCATTCTTTCTTCCTCTCATCCCCTAGGCAACCACAAATCTACTTTCTTTCCCTATGGATTTACTTATTCTGGGCATTTTGTGTAAATGAAATCATATAATATATAGCCTTTTGTGCCTAGCTTCTTTTATTTAACATAATATTTTCAAGGTTCATCATGGTATAGCATATATCACTACTTAATTCCTTTTTATAGCTAAGTGATATTCCTATTGTATGGACATATCACTTTTTTTTAGTGGATGGATATTTGATAGTTACCAGATTCTTAAAAGGAGTTAGACCTGTGCAAATTGATAAAAGAAAAAAGTTTCAGGAGGATGCAAAACAATAGGATCACCACATTCCTTTTATTCATCAGTAAAAAAAGTAAACATCACCCTAAGGATTTAAAATTGCCTAGCCTGTTCTATGGCTCAGGCCTGTACATGGTAAACTTAGAAATCAAGACAAATTTCTCCTCTGCTCTCCTTTTCTGACATTCAAGAGAGATAGGTCACTGTAGCATGTTTTTACCCCCACCCTTTGGCCTTAGTTTAAACCATCAAATACACAAGCCAAGCTAAGTCAATGACATTTACTAGACAAGAATTTGGAATCAAGACTCATCAATCCCAGTCCAACTCTTCATGAGCTGGACCCTAGGAACATGCAAACATTTGGGAGCAGCCATCTTCCACAATGGCTCCAGGGAATCTCAGGCAGGGAGAGGAGAAGGAAAGAGTCAGAACGCTGCCTGAGGTACCAGAGCTTTCCAAGGTTTGTTTCCTGTTGGGCTCAGTTGTTCTTGAGTTATAAGAAACAATAAACATAGCTAAC
The DNA here is from genome assembly GCA_963574415.1 of Tarsius wallacei. Lineage (NCBI taxonomy): Eukaryota > Metazoa > Chordata > Mammalia > Primates > Tarsiidae > Tarsius > Tarsius wallacei. Next base: position 5,999 of record CAUYQG010176757.1, read on the forward strand.
ATTATCAAGCACATGCTATATACCAGGTGTGTTGCAAGTATTAACTTGTTTCATACTAAAATACATCCTACTGTAATTCTTCTTATTTTGGAGATAATCCAAAGCACAGAGAGGGCAGGTAATTTGCTCAAGGTTATGCTTGCTTAGGGTTAAACCATAATTTAAACTGGGTTCTTTAGCTTCTCATTAAGTCCCCTTTCAGCTCAAGCCAGCTTGAGTTGTCTGTTATAACAGAACCTTGACTAAGAAGAGGCCCTCTCTGTGTAGCTCTGCCTGTCCCTAAGCCTAAACTCTTCCCAACCTCCTGTCACTCCTTTCCAGACACCTACTCCCACCACATATACACCCCTGCACTAGTTAAAATAACCCACATACCGTTCCAAAATCCCAGCTGCTTTACACCCCTACTCTTCTTGTTTATAACCCTTAGACTTCCTTCTGACTCTGTCAGCCCGGCAAACACCCTGCCAATCTTTTAGGGCCTCCTTCCTGAGTCAACTCCTCCTAGAAGCCTTCAGAACCTCTCCTGCCTACTCCTCCCTCACTCCCCTTTCCGTGGAACTCTCTGCTCCCTCCTCTGTGCTTCACCCTCTTCTCTGGCCACCACCAGTCACCTCTAGCAATCTATTGAATTTACTTGTTTAAAATCTTTTAAACCTCTTTGAGGACAAGGAGATAATTTAGTTATCTTCGCGCCTATGGTGCATAACAAGTTCTCTACAAATATTTACTGAATGAATAAGCCAATAAAAGTCTTTGAGGATTCAGAGTATTTTATTACTAGAGTTGCATGCATACGTAAAAGCGTAGGGGAATAGAAGGGCAGAAGGGAAGAATTTTACCATCTTGAAGTTTGAGTATGTTTCTAAATCTATAGGGTACATATATGTGTACACATCTATACATGTATTTAAAACTATACAAATATGTGTAAATCTTACCATCAGAGATCCTGAGGAAACTTTTCATTCACTTTGTCTATTTCTTTCCTGGAGGTGACAGGCACCAATGCTCTCAGATAGAACAGTGATTATGTATCTTCTATAGAACTGAGAAAAATAGAACTTTGAGAGATCGTCCAGTACAATCTCATATCTTAGGGTATATCAATGCCTTAATGTGGATCGTAATTAAGTTCTTATTTCATTTCTTACATCCTTCCAGAAATGACAACTCTACAATTTCTTGGGAATATATTCTAAGATTATGTCAAGTGAGATGATTAAGAAGGATTTTCTCATATAAAGATGTAATCCTTTGCTTTAACTTCAGCACCTTTCTCATATAATTTCTTGTATAATTGAAAATGATAAGCATTTGTTAAAAAGTAGTTTTCACTTGTTTTCTTTCCTTTAGGCAAGCAAAAACACACAGTTCATGTAAGACTCACTTATTTTCTAGCTCCTTAATAATTTACTTGTCAGTTTTCTCTGGTAGAGGAATTTAGCGCTGATAAGCTATGTACCCGGAAACCACTGTAGATACCTTAAAAATGTATCCTTAAGGAAGACCAGTTCTTCTGGTTCCTTTCACTTCCTTATTCATGTTCAAATGAATATGCTTATATTCATATGGAAAATTTATATATATATAAGTCATATAGGAAACACATAAACGTACAAATTATATAGAAAATTTTAAAAAAGAATTTTTAAGTTGGAAATAGTCTGATTAAATAAAGTTAAAAAATACTTCTTAGAGTCTTTAATATATTTTTCTTTTGAGACATAATTCACGTAACGTAAAATGCATGTTTTTAGAGCAGGTTATGATAGAAGTTGACACTAGACTTTATAAGTAAGGACTTTTGAAAATATTTTGTTCTAACTTTGCCTGTTAGTGTTAAAAATTTATTTGTGAAGAGCTTCTTCTGTCTTGGCAAAGTATAACCGTATTTCTGTTATTAAAGAAGACATTTGCCCAGATGACTGACAGAGAGCAAACGGGAACAGAGTAGGAGGTCATTATGTGGGACACTTTTTCATGTGCCAACGTTTTATAAGAAGGATTCCGGAAAATAAGTTTCTGTAAATGAAGGCTTATCTCTCACTAGATAAAAACAGGATCAGGAATACTTTTCTTTTTTTAAATGTTAATTTTAAAAAAACATGTAGGAATCATAGGTCTTTGCTGATAAAGAGCTACTGTTTCCTAAGAAAGTAACACTTCTCTGAGTATGCCAGATTGTCCGTTTTAACAGGAGACAGGATCGAAGTATATACTTCAGGGAATAAACTTCAAAGGTTGACTCTGACCTAGCAGTCATTTCACTTGTAGTGTGGTTTACTCTTGAGGTTTTCCAGTCCTTTCTTTGGTTTACAGATAATGATAAATGAGTTTATGTTCCATGTCCACAGTAATTGATTTATAAATGCTCTTGGATAAAGTTAACTTCGCCTTTCCTGGCAGTTAAATCCAATAAAAACGTATAATAACTTTATAATGTTATTACTTCCTACATATAATTCTGATAATTATCTTTAAAAAAAAGTAGTGATAGTATTAAACTGCTGGGGGGGGGGGGCATATAACATAAATAAGTTTACCTGATCTCAAACCAGGCAAAGCGGGGACCAAAGGGAGGCCCAAACTACCTGTACGATGACCACTTGTATACCTAATCCTGAATAGTACTTCACATCTTTAACATAATAAACAAACAAACAAACAAATATATTTGGAGACAAAAAAATAAAATAAGATTTACACACACACACACAAAGTAGTGAAAGTAAATACTTGGCATCTCTTAGAAAATAGTTTGAGATGCCACATATGAATTTGAAAACAGACGTAGGAGTCCAACAAAGGCACTTCACCAAATGCAGGTTCTGTTTCCACTATTGTCTTCTGTTTTGTAGTTTGTATCCAACCCTCTGATGTTAAGTTTTGCATTTAGCTTAGTAGACAGTGTAGGCTGCTCTCTGAGGCAAGCACACAACTAAATTACTGTTTTCAGGACTCAGAATGTCTGAGTAGAAAGATACTTGTTAGTGTGGGAGTTGCCATTTTAGAAAATAGAATAGCAAAATATTGTTAATATTTTGGTAAAAGTTCAGATTGAGCTCCACTCCTGCTTTTTCTTCCTACATGTTTTCATACATCAGAACCATGTTGTTGTTATTATCTAGTTAAGTATGTTATTTCTGGTTCTCTTGCAGAAACAATTCTCTACTTGAACTCTAGTAAACAGCAAATTAAAAGTAAAATAAGTATAGCTATCAAAGATCATTTGCTGGGAAGATGTTTATTCTTTAATTGTTTATTCTTTGTTTTCTTTTAGAGTTAATTCATTGTTTATATTATGAGAAGATTCTTGTTTAACCTGACTATTACCCTGAGTGATCTGATAGCATTTCTAAAAGTAATAACAAGAATGGAGAGAAATCTGTTACTAATAAGGGAAGAACTTAGTCGGGGTTTGGCTTTCTGTTTCTAGAGAATGGGACAAATGGCCAGCTAGAATAATTATGAGGCTGATGAAGTTTATCTCTGGCCTCCCTCTTTCTTTCTTCTTCTTGTTCCCTTTTCAGCAAGAAGCTGATAGTAGCCACTTCTTATAATGAATTTTAAAATGTTGTGTTAATAGCCTCTTTTCCCATATTATGCTTCTTGCAAACTTTAGTGCCTTGTGATATATTAACAGGTTTTAAATGGAAAAAGAGTATTATAGTATAAAAAAGCTTGGAATATTCTGGTTAAACAAAGTTAAGCAATACTTCTTAAAGTCATTGATTATTTTTCTTTTGTGACATAATTTATATAACATAAATTCACTATTTTGAGTACAATTCAGTGATTTTGAGTATATTCACCATGTTATGCAACCATTGCCATTAATTTGAAAACATTTTCAACATCCCAGGAAAAAAAAAAACAAACCAACTAGCATTCAGTCCCAAATCCCCCCACCTCTCATCCCCTAGCAACCATTAATCTTTCTGTCACCATATATACTTCTTCTGGACATTTCATATAAGTGAAATCATACAATACATGGCCTTTGGTGGCTGGCTTCTTTTATTGACATGTTTTCAAAATTCATCCATATTGAAGCATGTGTTAGCAATTTATTCTTATTTATGGCTGAATAATATTCCCTTGTATGGATAATCCATATTTTATTTATCAGTTATATTTGTTGATGAAGATTTGGGTTGTTTTCACTCTTGGTTATTATAAATAATACTCCTATGAATCTTTATGTACAAGTTTTTTTCTTGTGTATATACCTAGAAGTAGAATTGCTAAGTCATAGGTTAATCCTTTGTAACTTTTTGAGGAACTGCCAAACTGTACCATTTTACATTCTCACTAGCAATGTATGAGAGTTTTGATTTCTCTATGTCCTTGCTAGCACTTGTCATATTCTGTTTTGTTTAATTATTTGTTTGTTTATTATAGTCTTCTTAGTAGATGGGAAAGGGTATCTCATTGTGGTTTGTTTATTTCCTTAGTAACTAATAAACTGAACATATCTTCATGTGCTTATTGGCCATTTGTATATCTTCTCTGGGGAAATGTTTATTGAAAGTCCGTTCCCAGTTTTTTTTTTAAACTGATTTATTCTTTTTATTGTTGAATTTTAAATTCAATATACTTTTGCATAGTGTGATATTTTAAGAACAGCAAATAATGAACGTTCTTTCAAAGATTTATGTTAGCATGGAGTTCTTTTATTCCCCCAAAGAACATTTGTTTATATCTTGTGGGGCTAGTTTTTCATGGGACAGTTTGGGAAGTAATGTTTTAAAGAATAGCCCATCATGACTAAATTAATTTTTTAAAATTACTGGACTGTAAGGATGGTTTTATCTTAGAACATCTAATATTTTTCTTCTCTGTTTTCTAATCTTCTAATAATAAATAAGAACTGCTTAGATAATTTTAAAATACTAATTTTTAAAGCTTAAAAATTTTTGCTCTAGGTATGAAGGGACTTTTGGCCTTTATATAACCAAAGAATAACCATTATCCCAGTGGAAAATGTATTAGAAACTCAGACCATTTACAGAAGAAGAAAGACAAATGTTAAATGTATTTGAGCAAAATATTCAACTGATTACTAATAAAAATATGTAATTACATCAGTATGAGATATCTTTTTAAATTTGGCAAATATGTTAAAAATTATGCCTACAGAATGCTGGCACCTGTGCTAGAAAATAGGTATTTATTGTTGATGTGGCTGAGTATTGGTTTAGTTATCTAGAAAGCAATTTGAGAGTATGTAAACAGAGCCATTAAAATGTCTGTGTAGTTTGACATAGTTCTTTTACTTTTGGGAATCTTTTGTAAATTTAAAAAATCAGAAATACAGTTTGATGTATGTTATTATTCACCAAAACACTATTTTGCAAATTTTCTAAATGTTCATCAATAGGGAAATTATTAAATAAGTTAGAATGTTTAGAAAAATGAATAATATACTGTCATTAAAATTATATTTTAATAATATTTAATGGCATGACAAAATAGTTACAGTATAATTTAAATAAAATTACAAGTGCACACATACAAAGTTTAGAAATTCACCAAATACCCACATCCACACTCACCTACTTACGAAATCCTGTTATTTGACATAATCAGTACTAGGATTAAGTCAGTTAAAATAACTTGGTTAGCTATGCTTGTTTATATTTATAAATAATTAAATGGCAGTTTAATTCATTTGTTAAAAGGTGATCAATCCAATGAGGAGGAAGTAGACTAGGGCGCAGGTGACTGGGAGTAGTTACATGAGTTTTGATATTAAATTAGATGATTGGGTAATAAATCCTCAGATAGCATCTGAGGACTGTGTTTTAAATATGGGTCCACTGATTAGAGTTTCACTAGGGTTTGGTTTTGTTTGATAAGCCACATTTCCAGTGTTTCTTTCTTTAAAATGGAGCAAGAAATGAATATAATCGTGAAGAAGCCTGAGTGTAGAATTCTAGCTATTTGTGACTTTGGTTTTGTAATCTTTAACAGGTGCCCTTTTCACCATAATTTAAAAACTATTTCTCTTTAGTTTCTTTTTGTCAAGTTGTTCTAAAACATTTAAGTTAGTTTTTTAGAAATGACTCTATTTTAAAAAAATTTTTTGTTTTAAAGATGTGGGGTACAATTCAGGGTTAGGTATATAAATGTTCATTATGCAGGTACCCTTGTTGATGAGAGGTGGCCTCCCCCAGCAGTTTCCCGCTATTGCCAATCCTTTTCTTTTTTTTTTTTTAACTTTAAGGCTGAACATTTTTTCATTTATCTGTTGGCTGCTCATGTCTTCTTTTGAGAAATGTCTATTCATATCTTTTGCCCACTTTGTAATGGGGCTGTTTGTTTTTTTCTTTTCAGCACGTTTGAGTTCCTTATAGATCCTAGATGTTAGGCCTTTGTCAGACATGGAGTTGGCAAATATTTTTTCCCAGTCTGTGGGCTGTCTCCCTGCTCTCTTGACAGTTTCTCTGGCTTTGCAGAAGTTTCTCAGTTTGATGAGCTCCCACTTGTGTATCTTATCTCTTATGGCCTGGGGACTTCGGGTTTTGCTCAGAAATTGGTTGTCAGTTCCAACTTCCATAAGGGTATCTCCTGCATTTTCTAAGGTTCTTATAGTTTGAGATTTAGGTCTCTGATCCATTTAGAGTTAATTTTTGTGTATGGAGATAGGTAGGAGTCCTGTTTCAATCTTCTGCATGTGGTCAGCCAGTTTTCCAATGACTCTTTTTTAGGAGTATTAATTTTTCATCAGTTTATGTAGCATTTAATGAAATCGTATTAGGGTGATAACACATTCAAATGGAATAAACAGATTTGGGGTCGCACATCATATAAGCACACATACAAGCACACACCAGATAAGCACACTGGTAGAAACACAAAAATTGAACATGAAAGCAGCAGTACCTACTCCCCTATGTGCAAGATGGATGTGACCAAATGGATTAGTGAAGGAGATGCTCCGTCAACTTTTGGTGAAAGAAATTGCTCTGTCAACAGTTATATTTGCATGGTTTCATATTGTGTGTGGGTACTCATCTAATGAACTGATGCTATTTTAAAAGTAAATTAATAGAGATTAGATTGAAGTAATGCAATCTACTTTTTAACATTTTTTGTTATGAAAATTTGCAAATATACATCAAAACTGAAATAATTTTACAGCAAACACTGGCCATGTTGGTAATGTTTTTAGACGATGATATGCAAAAATCTTAAGGATACTTGAGATGAGACTGAATAGATGTCTACACCTGTGTAACCCAATCCCTTATAAAAATATAGAACATTATCTTAACCTCAGAAGCTCCCTTGGGCCTCTCCTCTATCACCTGTTACCGCACTTCCCAGAGACAACTACTGTTTTTATTTTATTCCATCATATATTAGTTTTGCTTGTTCTAGAACGCCATATAAATGCTGTCATTCAGCATGTACTTTTTTGCATGACTTATTTCACTCAGCATAATGTTTTTGTGATTTATCCATATTGTGCGTATCAGTAGTTTGTTCTTTTTTATAGCTGAGTAGTATTTTTATGTTTGTTTGTCCTTCTATTATTGAACACCTGGGTTTTTTCTAGTTTGGGGGTTATTATGCATAGAGCTGCTATGAAGATTCTTGTACAAGTCTCTTTGTAAATATATATTGTCATTTTTATTGTGTAAATGCCTAGTAGTGGCATTGCTGGGTTTTCTTTGATAATAAACTACCAGACATTTCTCCAAAATGATCCCTCTTCCAACACACCAACATAGTATTGGAGTTGCAATTACTCTGCATCTTTAAAATTTGGTGATGTCCAGAAACAAAGAACCAAGTATCACATGTTCTCACTCATAAGCAGGCTTTGAACAACGATCATAATACTATAAGAAAGGGATTGGCAGTAGTGGGAAACTGTCGGGGGGGGGCGGGGGGAGAGTGGCAGTAGTGGAAAACTACCAGGGGAGGGGGGTATACCTCATAATTCCGGCTACTCGGAAGGCTGAGGCGGAAGGATCGCTGGAGCCCAGCAGGTCGAGGCTGCGGTGGCCGGGAGCGGCCACTGCACTCCAGTCTGGGCGATCGAGTGGGACTCCAACT